>JAYJMB010026650.1:0-38463 GCA_036873735.1 Pouteria campechiana
CAGGTGTCATCAATCGGTCGGACAGCTGCTCGGCTACAGCTAGATGGCTCCTTTTGATTTTCCATGGCCCAACATCATGAAAAACTAAAACTTCTTATACCACTGCCTTGGTGCTTGTTTGAGTCCATATAAACTCTTTTTCAACTTACATACCAGATTCTCTTTGTCTTTAACTTTGAAACCTTTAGTTTGCTCCATATAGACTTCCTCCTCTAAGTCACCATGGAGAAAATCAATTTTCACATCAAGCTACTCAATTTCTAAATTCATGTTAAATGCCAAACTCTGAACAATTCTAACTGAATTCATCTTCACCACAGGTAGGAAAATATCATGATAGTCGATACCTTTTTTCTGACAAAATCCCTTTACAATCAATCGTGCCTTGTACCTTGGCTGTAAGCTATTTTTTTATATTTTTAACCTGAAGACTCATTTACTCTTTAGTGCTCTCTTACCCATAGGTAGCTTTACTAACTCATAGTTATGATTCTCATACAAGAAACTCATCTCCTCTTGCATGGCTTTCATTTACTCATCTTTCTGCTCATGAGACATTACTTCTTAGTAGCTCTGTGGTTCACCTTCATCGATGAGATTCAAATATTCATTAGTAGGATACCTGTTGGAAGGATGACATTGTCTTGTAGACCTTCTCGATTGAGGTTGTACTGGTGGTTCTGAAGAGGTTTGCCCAACTTGCTGATCTGGCATATTATCAGCTGCAGCATCACCATAATGATCTTCCTGTTCATTTACCATAATAATGCATGTTAGCAGGACTTTCTGTAGTAGACTTTGGCTTCTCTATCTTCTCAAAATCCTGAATAGTCTAATCTTCAAAGAATACTATATCTCTACTTATGATAATTTTCTTATCAACTAGATTCCATAACCTGTAATCAAATTCATCATGTGCATAACCAAGGAAGATACATTGTTTAGTCTTACTTTCAAGCTTGGATCTTTCATCTTTAGAAATATGAACAAAAAACCTACAGTCAAATACTCTTAAGTGCTCATAAGAAACATCCTTCCCTCTCTAAATATTTTCTAGTATCTCATAATTTAAAGGAGTTAAAGGAGAAAAGTTAATTAAATCTACTGCAGTTCTCATTATCTCACCCCAAAAGGACTTTGGCAATTTTGCATGAGAGAGCATACATTTGATTCTCTCACAAATTATTCTATTCTTTCTCTCTGCTACCCCATTCTATTGAGGTGTTTTAGGAACTTTCTTCTCAAGCTTGATACCTTGTTCATTGCAATACGTTTCAAAAGGACCTCTATACTCACCACCATTATCTGCATAAACACATTTCAATTGTCTTTTAGTTTCTCTTTCAACACTGGCATGGTACTGCTTGAATCTAGTTAACACTTCATCCTTAGATTTCAAAGCATAAGCCCACACCATTCTGGAATGGTCATCAATAAAAGTAATAAAATATGTAGCACCACCAAGAATTCTATCACTTATAGAGTAAATATCAGTATAAACCAAATCAAGAATATCATTTCTTCTATGCTGAGGAGATTGATGAAATGAAACTTTACGTTGTTTTCCAACTAAACAATCTGTGCAAGGTTTCAATGACATACCTTTAGATAAAAGTTGCTTCTTTGTAAGAATCTTAAGTCCCTTCTCGCTCATATGACCAAGTCTTTTATGTCATAACTCTGAGGAGGATTCATGCTCAACTGCATTCACTTCTCCCTTCACTAACTTTGCATAAGTTCTATAAAGTATGTTTGTCTTCTTTTCTTTAGCCAAAATGAGAGATCCTTTTGTTAGTTTATATCTACCACCACCAAAGTGATGATGATACCCATCATTGTCTGACTATCCTATAGAGATCAAATTAAAACGTAATTCTGGAACATGCTTAACATTTTTCAATAACAGTTTGCATCTCATATCAGTTTCTGACCAAACATTACTAATGTCATAAATTTTGCATTTGTCATCATTTCCCATCTTTACATAGCCAAGATTACCATTAGTGTAAGATGAGAAGAATACTCTATATGGAGTTACATGTGAAGAAGCTACAGAATCAATTACCCATGTTGACACATCATATGCTAGACAACTAATATCACAAGCAATAACCACATCATCTTCAAGGATGACTATTGCTTTATCTTTCTCTTCATTTTTCTTCTTGTCATCTTCATCTCTTTTCAGCTTTCTGCATTCTCTGATCGTATGTCCTAGCTTTCCACAATAGTTGCACTTTATTCAACTTCTTGACTTTGATCTCCCTTTTGACTTGTCACAATTCCCTTTATACTTATCACTGTTATTTTTGTAGTAGCGAGAATACTTGTTATGACTTCTTCCCTGCTTTTCTGTGATAAGCGCCTCTGAATGGGAGGATGTGTCTTGCTCCCTCCTTCGTGCCTCTTCATTGAAGTTGTCTTTCACCATATCCATAGGCATGACACCATTAAGAGCAGAAATACTAAGAGATACCATCAAAGTTTCCTAACTGTTTGACAAAGAACTCAATAAAAATAATGTCTGCACTTCATTATCAAAAGTAATTTTCATACAGGATAACTCATTCAATGATTTTTGGAAGTTATTGAGATGTTCTGCAACATTCTGCCAATCTCTATATTTCATATTCACAAGCTTTCTAATTAGAAAGGCTTTATTTTGTGCTGACTTATGTTCATAAAGGCCTTCTAATTTATTCCAAAGCTTGTATGCATCAACTTCCTTTGCAATATGATGAAAAACACTTTGATCAACCCATTATCTAATATGCCTAATGACTTTTCTGTTTAGCAAGTTCCAGGCATCATCAGTTTTATCTACTGGTTTCACTCCTTTCAATTTAATGGGTTGATAAAGCTCTTTACAATATAAAATATCTTTCATTTTTGTTTTCCATATCGAATAATTTAATGCTATGAGTTTGAGCATTGATAAAGTTTCTTCCATTTAATCCACACAAGATATCATTGAATAGCAAACTAAAGCTCTGATACCACTTATTAGGATAAATAAATTCCTCTTTGTGTAAATTAAATGGATAATCACAAATTCAATCAACCAAATAATCAAAAGCATAAGAATTTTTATGTAAAAAACCCCTCAATGTGAAGGAAAAAACCATGGGACCTAGTTCAGTCAAAAACTTCTGCTATAAAATAATGGGCTCACAAGATATGTTCTTTTTTAGTAAATTCTAGAGGATTCCAATATCATCACAAGGATAGATCTCAACAAATCAATAAGAAATAACAAGGATAGATCTCACAAAGTAGAACTCGAAACTGAATCAAAAGATGTTGAAAACGTCTCTCTTAAATCACTTGATGGCTTGAAGGATGCAGCAATCATCAGAATCTTTCTCCTAATTTCATAAGCTTGGAGAAGAAACACATAAAATCAGAAGCCATACAGCCCTAAGAATAGGCTGCTGCATACCAAAAAAACTCTATGTGAAAAAGAGGCCTCCGCACTTCTAAAATCGTAAGGGTTTTCTAACTTTGGTCGTACATTGTGCTCATGGAAATTGAGGGGCCCACTCCACATGGATATATCTCCACTTAGGAGGCAAAAAAAGTACCACCCAACACATCTTACATGGGCTTGCTGCCTTGAGTTGGCTGCATGAAACCTTCTGCCATCCATATGTGGATAAGAGCTTTCATATAGATTAGGCTATCTTTTGGAATGACCAAGCAGTGGGCAAAGCATTGCTTTAGATATGTTGGAAGATGATAGTAAGGGATTCTCTTCTGGTTAATTCCAAAATTTCACTCTCGTTGACAAACTACCACTCCCTCTCTGCCGTTTTGAAGCGCATCAAACCTTCGAGTGCTTTTATTGCCAAACGGACACCTCCACATTTCTTCACAATTTCTTTCCCAATCTTAACTAGGATCTTCTTGTTGTTCTTGCCTGAAAGCTCTCTCCTTCAATAGACACCAACAGGCTTCATCCGATAGTTTTTTTGGGCAGTGTGAAGGAAGAATACCCATAATTGAAGCAAATTATTCACTGCAGCTTGGAAAAATTTTCTAATTGTCATGATTTTCATCCCGAACATCATCCAACACCAGGAAAAACCTCTTTCCTCTTAGCATCTCTTGGAGGCAACATTGCAACAAGTCTACATCTTGAAAATCACACGTGGTGTTACTAGGAGACTCCATAATTGCTTTCATTAACCTACTCAAATCATAGTCATCAGATGCATGCCCAAACTTTTGGATCGAAATGACCTTCCAACCTTGCATCATTGTATATGAGCTGACCAAGCATTATCTTTCTCAAGCCACCCATGCTAACCACAGCAATGATGGAAAGTTCCTCTTCATTCTGCTCATTAAGCAAAGGTTCCACCAGCCTGTATTTATCTTCTTCTCTCTCATAAACGTCTGACTCAATAATGAAAGAGTCTGTTTGCTCTTGGCCTCTTGTCACTGCCACCTGCAATGCCTCCCAAAAATGGAATTTTAACCGCTCCCCAGCAATTATCTCTAATCTGTTGTTGGTACCCTTTATCCTTTACACTATATGCAAGTGAAAAATAACTGACTTCCTCTGTAAAGCTTCCGTTGTGAACTCATCCAATATATCATCTGCTCTATAAGCTGAGCACAGCCAATATCGTTGATGTTATACTCCTCATTTTCAAAATCTTCGTGAGGCCCAACGACATCCCAAACTCTTCTAGTAATAGAGATGTTATTCTATCAAAACCCATCTGTACAATGGCTGACAAAGCAGCTTCAGTCATTCCCTCCTAGAAGAGAAGGCACAAGAATAACAGGTTAAGATATTCTCAAATGCAAGAGGAAGAAAAAAGAAAAACCAAAACACAGAGAGACAGATTGTGAAATATGCCTTTTTCCATCCAAGAGAGATTATCTCATGTCTTTTTGACCTAATGTTAATTGTAATTAGCATAATCAGCAAAGGAGTGTTGACACCTAAGCAGATGACTATTTGTCTCTGGTCCACATACGACGATGTGTATGTGTGAGGCCATATTTGCATGGACGTAACTTTTGGAGATCTAAAATTTTTTCTAAGACATCTTCTAAGGTTTTCCTTGGAAGCCACTGCCATGAATTCCCAAGAAAAATAGATAGGAAAAAAATTGAGAATACCAATGATGATTATGCATTTGCCTTTAATTGGAAAATTGAAAATAGCAAAAACTGTAACGTCCATCATTCTAATTTGAAAAACCCATGATAAGATGGGTTCATGCTCCTAAATTCAATCCATTAGGAATTTTTCAAAAATAGGGTTATTTACATACTAATGCTGTTGATCATTTAGTAAGCCTGATGGCGCTACTAGTTGATGGGTGTAACACCTTGGGTGTTAATGGATGTTAAAAATGAAGGACAATTTTTTGCATTTTAGCATAATGAGGAATTGAGGTGATAAACAATGATTTATAAAAAAAATTATTATAAAAACTGAATTGAACAAAGAGAATGACTTTAAAAGTAGTTTTAAGTGAAAAAGAACCTAAGTGGTGATTTTGAGTAAAGTCATGTATATGACTTGAATGACTAATGAAGCATGTTTATTATGTGAAATGTGATTTGTATCAGGTCTTGAATTAAACTTTAGAGATGATCTTTTAATTTTGAACCATTAAGTTGAATGTTCCACAAAAAGAACTCAATAGGTAGATTTCATCAAATCATAAACAATTAATGGATGATTAACCTCATATGATGTTTGTGGCAATTGAAATTTTCTCATGAGAGTATGAGGTGATTTGATTCTTATATTTCATAAAATGCATGTTGTGAGCTATGGAAGGATAGTAAGAAGAAAAAGAACTAAAATGGTGAAATTAAGCAAAGAGACGATTATGATCTATATGAATAACCTAATATGATTAACATAGGTATTGTGATGTGTGAGGAATCTTGGTTTAAGACTTGGATGTAATTTGGAAATAAAATTGAAATGTGGAGTCAATTATAGCAGAAAATTCAGAGAAATTTGGTTAAAAAAAACTAAATGGGTAATTTTTAGAAATTGACTTCAAATAAAGTGGCAAATAGCACAACCATTTCATGTATATGATGTGTGGAAAGTGATTTTGGTGATATTTGAAGTGTTTTGTGTAAAATGAGGCTATGGGTAATATTTCATAAGTGCAAAATTGAATTTGAAAATGGGATCCTTGCGATTGAATTTTGATATACATAATAGACTAATTTGAAATAGTATTTAATATAGAAGTTTTAGATCTTGAAATTACTTCATAAAAAATTAAGAATTATATTATTTGGATATAAAATGAAAAGTTATGGTTAATGCACTGAAACTGCTCTAGATGCTAAAAATTTCTGAAAATAACATGATGAGCCAATTTAGTTAAATTTTTGATATAATTTTTGGGATTATTTGAAAAATTTGTCAACATTAAAGTTATATCCCTTGAAATTATCCATCTAATGGAACAAAAATCATTCAATTTGGAGTTCATATGAGTAAGTTATGATTAATATGTTGGAACTGTTCTGTATGCTAAAAAATAACGAGATAAACGAGATGTGTCAACTTTATTTAAACTTTTGACATATTTTTGGGTTTATTTGGGAAATTATTTAACATTAAATTCTATCCCTTGAATTTATCTTTCTAATGCCTCCAAAATCAAGTAATTTGGATATCATACGAGGGAGATATCGCTGAAATACAAAAACTGCTTCTAGTAGGCGGTATGGCAGAAGGCTACCATACCAATTGCGGTCGAATCCAAAGCCATATACCTTACTATCCAGTGGCAGGCGGTATGACATCCTCCTTCCATATTGCCTGCAGTCACAAGTGGTATGGTAGGTGGTATGCCGGGCATCTAATGTATGTCAATTTTGCAATTTTATAAGGCTGACCGGTTCCGTTTTACCCCATTTCTTTTTCTTCTTGCCCTGGCTTTGAAACTCATCCTGTTTAGCCCAAAATTATACCATTTGAACTTGGAAAATTCCTTGTTTAGGTGAAAAATCACTTGCTTTGGTCCCTAGACTTAAGTTTCAGTCGTTTAGATGGTGGGAGAAGGAAAAAAATCCAATTTTCTTTAATTGGAAGGTATTATTTTGGGTCTTGAGTATGGATCCTGGTTCATTGATGACAACTATAATTGGATTTAAGGTAAGCTACTTTATCCCATTCAAAAATTTAGATTTTGTGTAAACTAGGGTTTTATATAGTTTTTTGAAAAGTGATTTTTAGAAGAAATTAATATAAGTAATCATGGGGAAAGTGTGTAATGAGTTAATTACCATGAATTGGGAGTAATTTGGACTTTGAAATCATCATTTTTGGATTATTAGGGTTTTATAAATATTTATTTTGAGGAATTTTATAAATTATGTGAAATTAATATTGGAAAATTGATTAATATCAAAATTATAATGTTTTGGGATTTGTATAGGGTGATTGGAGCTTGTGAAAATGGATATTCAACTATGACCTAGTTTGGGTTAACTAGGAAAAATTGTGTGTGGGTTATGTAAGCCGCAAATTTGTTAAATTAAAGGTTTAATTGAGTTGGTTTAAAAGTGTTTAAGCCTTATTCATGCTGTACGACGAGGATTTGATGTTAGAAACAAAGTATTTTGAAATGCTAATGAATGAGATATAATATAAATAAGTTTGATTTGGAATTCCTAGCTATAAATTGAATTATGGTTTGTATATATCTGAAACACATTAGTAGGAAATAAATTGAGAGTTGCAATTATAAATAATTGGGATTATTGCCCTATATAGGATGATTTGAGAAAGATGAAAAGTAATAGTTTGGAACTAAAGGCCTAAGGTTAGTAGGCATTTGTTTTCATTAGATGACTAGGAATAATGTATATCCCATTCATTTGAAAGTCAGGCATATTTGTTAAATACATAGGGATTAACCAATTTGTATGAATTTAAGCATGTATGTTTTGGTTGAGGATAGTGGATGTCCCATGTTTGATTAAAATTGATACTTGGTTTAGTATAGATAGTTAATGAGAGGGATAGATAAGATCCCTTTGATGTATTTTAATTTGAAGATTGGTTCAATACAAACTTGATGAATTAGATGAAAATAACATAGAATTCTTTAATTGGTAATATTGATAAACATATATCTATGTATGATTATTTATAAGGATGAATATTGATTATTTGATAAGAAATATGTTAATTCTAGATTAATTATTATTTAATAAATTTATTTACTTACTGAGTTGCCCAGACTCATGCCTTCTTGTTTAATTTTTAGCTAACAGGCCAGGTGAAGAATTCTCATTGTGGATTGGGACTTGTAAGCAGGACGAGAAGACATATTCTTGTGATGTAACTGAATGTTGGGATTAGAATATCATTATAAGTGTATAATTGTATTTAATGATTTCAATTGATGTACAACTGTAATTAATAGATTTTAATTGAGGTGTATTTGATATTAAAGAAACTAAATTAATATATTGTTAGTAGTGACATGTCTTAATGATTAAATTATCAGTTTATTAATAGATTTTAAAGATGTAGATTGTCATAATGATTCTACTCAGATCTAGGGTTGTGGGTATGTGGTTGAATATTTTAGAATGCGTATTAGTATTTTGTTTGATTTAATGGATAATTATACAGGTTAAACCCTAATAATTTAGAGGATACTCTGTCCTTTTTCTGAAGAAAATAGTTGAATTTCAAAATGGGACTCAAGTACCCCACCCTAAAAGTGGAGAATAGAGGCGAAATACAGTGTAAAATGGTAAGTCGCGCATCAGAAGGCGGGGGGTGATAATGGGGTTGTGTACATTTTCAACTTTCCTTGTTTGATGGTGCCACTAGTTCAACAGCACCTACGACTCAGCCTATCAATGATTCTAACAATTAAACAGAAATTGCAAGCCATCCATCTTTCCTTCTCTTTCTCAAGTCATCCATCTTTCCTTTTTCTCTTTCTCAACTCCTCTTTTCTCTTTTCTTCTCTCCTCTTCTAGCACAAGAGAGAGAAAGGAATTAGGGTAGGCTTTTGAAGCCTCTTGACAAGGACGATGGAGTGATGGACCATACCCTCTTCCACTACTTGACCTGTTAACTGGAATTGGCCCTGTTAATGCTGAGACGTGCAGCTTTGCTGATAATCTCTTGCTCAAACCCCATGATAGGGCCTGTTTATCTTCAAGTCCACTCAAATACAACTAATTAAAGTCACAAGCATGGGGAAAGGAGTAGAAAAGTAGACCAATTAATATAAATGCATCCTTGTATACGATAGTATATAATTTAATTAATTACTACATTAGGTTAATAATCATCCCATGCTTTCCAAGACTTGCCCTAGACCCCATGACTGCACCATAAAGGCTTAGCTATATCCAGGGTCACTAATTCCAACATAGCACTTACCCTCTAATCGAGTTGTAATCTTAAAATTTTCAAATATTTTTCCAAATATTCAAGGAAGGCTTCAGCTAATGTCCGCCAACCAAGGACATGAGTGGTAAGCCATAAAGTCACGCTAGATAATATCTTCTACTTGAAAAATAGCGTATTTACATATTAATATATAGCTTCTGAAAACAATTTACAAATCTCAGCTATACAAAAATTTGTATCCTAAAATGCCAAAGTCACCATGAAACTGTATAATTTGAAATTAAATAGATTAATTTCCTATCAGAACATCCCAAACTGAATCTGTTGGAACCATGGGCCATGGCACTATTTTTTGACACACTTTCATAAATATTCTACACACTTCTGCCTTTGTACACACCCCAAACTATCATATAGATAAAATCTCGCTGTGTACATAATTTCAATTGCATCTTATTAGCTATGCTATATGCTTAGCAAAGTGATAATGTCATTTTTTGGGTGTATTTGGTTTGAGGTATATATATAATAACATGAAAAATGGGATAATTATTGTTAAGGACAGTTAAATGTTGCATCAAAATAAAAAGACCAAAAAAAAAGAAAAAAAAGCATTTACCCAGGGCTTTTACGCCTCTTTTACATCACACCAAACACCCAAATTCATGACTTCAAGCTTAGTAAACAAAGCCTAAACCAAGCTTCAACTAAACTCAAAATGAATTATTTAGTGACCCACCCCTTTACTTAACCCGGCTTTTTAGACACAATAATTTCTCCTACACGACGTGGATCAGCATACTTTCTATTCAAGGGGCTGCTTGGGAGGATGATGCCCTTCATAAGGTGGACAAAGTAACACAAATGCTGTGTTTAAAGGCCCCGTCCCAACAGGTACTGCAACCTTCAGCAAAATCATATTAATTATCCTCAGTGGATTATTAATTGATAATCAATCTCACAAAATTCACTGAACTCAAATAACTCATCAAAAACCACCATGGATTTCAGCCTCCGCTGATCAAGCAACAAAGCCCAAATATGCCTGCCACACAGATACAAATGAAACATGTATTTCGCAACACTTTCCTCCACTTAACTAACAAGAGAATAAGGGTTTATAATTAAAAAAAAAAAAAGGCAAAATTCGATGTCTCTGTTGTGAAAATGGCTAGACCTGTTCTGATCACCATACTCCGTTTGAGCTCCTCCTCCTAGCTAAGCTTGGCTTTACTTTTCAATCTGACAAGTAATTAACCTGGGCATTGCCTCCATAGAAAATACAAATGCCCTGTCAACCCATGACAAACTCGTGTCTCATGCTCTAGAAATCAAGACACAAGATCAAGATTTGCAAAAAGCACATCTTCAAGATGGTCTATTCTTCTTCATCTTCCTGGAACCTGATTTTCTTTGGGGCAGGCTGAGAACCTCCAATCTGTAATATGAAAACATAAATGAATAAATAAACAGTCAGCAAAGGGTGAAAATCTCTGATTCTTTAATTTGGAAATGCCATGCAGGCTCAGGGGATCCTTGAACCTCACATGCAGTGAGATATGATTAACATTCCTTTCAGTTTTGATTTTTGCTGCAGGTGATCTACCATTTACCAAGCAAACTGAAATCTGTCTTTGATGAATATGCACCAAATGTGGTGGAAATGTCTCTGGCTGCACAGCACTATAGGCAAACATCACATACGTGCATGTATTGATCTAGAGTTCAAGATTCTTATGTTACCTTTGAAGGAAAGGAATCACCATTGCTGGCCTTTTATCCAAATTCCCACATTTATTTGATATGCAAGGGCAGATGACAAATCTACAAACTTTATATCATTGTTATAAAAACCATAAGAGACAAGACAGTCCAACTGGCTCAACCATGAACCAATGGATCGACAGGTCAGGTCTAGTCCAGTTTGATATAAAAAAATAATTTTTTATGTTTTTATATTGTAGTGAACTAAAAATCACAAATTAAATAATGTAGCCTAATCATGAAAGATCTGCGCATATTTTTGAATGAGATCTACGGTTTAAATTTTTAACTTGCTTTATATTTTTTAATACCAAACCAGTTAATGTGTTCCAATTAAACCAGTTGGACCATGAAGCAGATGCTTGACTGGTCTAACCTTTGGTCCGGTTTTAATAGCATTGGTTTACATCACACAGCTTGGGTAGTATGGACACAGTCAGTCCAGCTTCAGCAAAACTAAATCAAACCTTTGATGTTATTCAGATTTTATACTATTTTATTTAGAGGAATAATCATTGCAAGACCCATTTCTTTACCCGAAACTGATTATTTGTCCTTGTTACAACCATTCACCAATGAAACTTGTGAAACGATTTTCTGAAGACATAAAAGAGGTGGTTGGAATCCCTATTACTTGATTCAGGCCAGTCATCCATCAAACCCATGATTAGGAATTTTAAGGCATATTCAAGGAAAGGAGGGTTGCAGTAGGCATTCTTACAACTTCTGGGCATTCATAATCAATGCCAGCAGCCTGTATTCTCTGACTCCGCTTTTTGTCTCGCTTCAAGATTCTTTCCACCAATCGGCGATGTTCTTCAATCGTTCTTTCCTGAATCAATAGAAGGCATCCATGATTAGCACCAACACAGAAGGGGGAAAAGAATGAAAAAAAAAAATCATACTTTGTCATGCCGCTCTCTTTCAATTTTCAGCCAATCCAATGGCTGGTATTTATGGTTTGCCCCTTTCCATCTACAAAGGAAAAAGCACTGATCATCAGTTTGATTGACGTACAGTCTACGGTCATGCATGTCTCCTTTGACAAAAATCTATGAGTTTCGAATAGGGAAATGCAAATGATTTCCATAGCTAAGAAACACTAGAGACAATTGAAAAGCCAATCATCTAATTCTTTTTATGGTTGATCATGAATATCAAACTTCTAAACCAGACGAGAAGCTGTGGCAGGAAAAGTTTTTTCCAACTTTTTGTTAGGCCCGGATCTGAATCTTCAGGCCTGATAGGCAGATAGTCTCAGCAGAAAGCCACAAACCAACGCCACATCTGTAAGCACTTTCTTTTGAATCATACCTCAGTCTTGTTTCAAGCCTGTTTTGGGTATTGTTACTCCAGCCAAATTTTGGGTGAAATCAATGAAATAACAGTGGCTAGGGTCTTGCTTAACCCAATGTTATTAAAACCAGACAGAGGCTGAATCAGTTAAGCATCCAGTTCATGGTCCAACTGATGCAACCGAATGGACCGGTTCAACGTATTTTTGAAAAAATATTAAAAAATAATATAATGCAAGATTGAAAATTTTAATCATAGATATTAATCTAGATGTATGTCTTTTACAACTAAAATACACTGCTTAATCTATCCTTTTATTGCACTGATAATAATAAAACTTTAAAAGATTGAATATTGGACTGAACCAAACTAGACTGGACCCATCAACACCTCGAGCAGGTTCAACTGGCTGGTCCAGTTTTAATAACATTGGTTTAACCCAAAATGAAATTGAATCAACCTGAAGACTCTCTCCATACTTCAATAGTCCTAAAATACAGGCCAACCCTAGAAAATGCCTTCAAAGATGTCTAGCCATTGCTAGTTCTCTGCTAGTTTGAGAATTTAGACTGTCGGACCCTGTTCCTCGGATTAGAGGTGCATTACATTTGCATGGTACTACCGGCAGAAAAAAAGTACCCCAAAAAGTGTAGCACCCTTATAGAAACAATAATGATGTTAGGGAGTAAAATCCATAACTAATTACCTATAGCTGGGCTACTCACGAATTGGTCAACTTATGCCACTCAAAGCAGGGGATGTCTCTACAAGGCCTCAGAAATCCAAACAGAGGGCACTCTAACCGAAGATAGTAGTGTTTGAAAAGTAAATTTTAGCTGGCTTTTATCCTCTTTTTAGGTGCTGATGTGTGCAAATAGATGGTCACTCTATTTTAAAAGTTATGATATAATCCATCCATCTGAACTGAGAGTGGGGGGTGTATATCAAACCCCCGGGATAACGTCAATTTCCAACCACGCATATGAAGGAAAACAGCAGAATGCTATATGGACATCCACTCTCCAATAGAATATGACTATGAAGTCAGGCCTCTAAATGAAATATGACTATGAAGTCAGGCCTCTAAATGAAGTACTAGAAAACAGCTATGGGTCTAGAAGTCGCAACAAATAGACCTGAACCACAGCTTGCGCTGATAGGCAAAATATACCATCATATGTCTCAAAGCCACAATGCAAAACAATAAGCTCAAATGGTGCAAAATGATTTACTAATGGAATAAATTGCTCACAGATTTGGATGAACTTGTTCAGGAGGAACAAGATGGACTTGCAACATGTGCTCGAACAGTAAATAATTGTGCATACTATCAGCCACAATTTTGGCCACCTGAGATCATCAGAATACACTATTCAGGTAAAATAAAAAATGAAATTGATATTCGATGGAAATTTTTGAAATTTCAGAAAGCACAAAGCAGAAAAATAAAACAGGAGAGAAGAAAAGAATACAACCTCAGGAGACTCGAATTCAATGAAGCCATAATGTTTTGACTTCCCTGTCTGTTTACACCAAAACAGAAGGCAGGTCAGTTTTTAGGAATGCACGAAAAAGAACTCTAAAATATACAACAGCAGGGGTAAAAGGAAGATCCATGTAAAATTAGTCCTCATACACAACAATAATCATAAATCATTTTTCATTCCTTATGGAGGTGCTCATATAAGAGGAAATATTAAGTAAAAGTAAATCGACTGTTCTGGCTGGATCAATTTATCATGTCTGAAACGATGAGCAAAGCAAGGAAATTGATTTCCTTGTCCTCAGAATTCTTTCCTTCCAAGCCATTTAGTATTTCCTCCCTCAAACAAGAGAAGAAGAAATTTTGGAAAGGAAGGAAATAAAGGGCACACACATATGCGAGGTTTCCAAGATTTTCAACTTGACCAAACCCAAAAGTATAGCAAGGGCATACAAGTACATAAAGCTTCCAAGATTTTCAATCTGACTCAACCCAAATGCACAGCATGATTTTCCACCATGGATCAATTTGAGTTGAGTTGTTGAAAGAACTCAACTTGTGTAAGGCTTGTCTTAATCCAAGTCAACTTAGATATGTAAGCACCTATTTACCAGCCCAAGCCAACTGTTTTTTAAATGAACATGTTCGATGGATTTTTCATTCAGTATCATAATAACCTTGACACTTCATCAGTCACTTATTGTCTTCTTGGTTTATGTCCGAGCATTTTCAATAATTTTCGCATACACTGACTTGAAAACAACTTGATCCAACCTAAACAATGCTTGGCCCAAACCCATTTTTAACTTAGGCAGCGCTTTACAGAGATTTCCCAACTAAACTTTCAGTTGAGGAGGGTCTGCACATATATATTTATAGATAACCATGGGTTAACCTCTCAACCCAACCAAATTGTGCAAGTAGCACTCATATTTAAAAAAAAAATTTATCCTTATCCTTCCATGCTGGCAATAATGGGCCATTCCATTCAGGCTACATGCAAGAGAAACCATACCCATCAATTAGTAATGCAGTCGGACCCGCACCAGTAACCTGAGGGCTTAAAGACAATTTATATGCATGGCCTTTAGGTGTTGGTGTGCCCACTGGGGTAGAAGAATGCATCATAATTTAAGATTTTAAAGAAAAGCTAACCCGGTAATTTAATAAATAGAAGTTATGCCACAGCATCACAAATAATGCTGCACAAAGATGAAACAATTAATAAAACTCATGCCATAATGATTCCAGTCTTCACATTCCTTATACAGCAAGTCATATGTTGCGAAGTAGATGCATTGTGCATATTGGGTTACCTACATGTCTTTTAAGCAAGGTATAATGTTTTGAAATACCTTCAGAAACAAAGAATTTCCCATTTCTCTTGATAAATTAAAAATGTTGCTACATACAGATGACATGAAAATCAATTTCAACTGAAATAGAAAATAAACACTTTTCTTCTTGGCTTAGAACCTATATTTCCTCAGGTGAACACCCTAATTGATACAGAATACCAATCAGTTATAGACAATTTCTTAATGGTAAAAATTCAGGTTTATGTACCCAAGTTATTATATCATAGATGGAATCAATGAACACAAAAGAGATTTTACTTGTTTTTATATCATGTTATATATAGCAAACAAACAAAAGTTTGCTAAGACAAGAACACACAAAAAGAAAAACTTTTCAATAAGATCAAAAAAAAGTTCATGAAGGGCAACAGGGTTGGCTTTAACTGCCTGTATGGCAACAGAAGCATTTAAACTGGATGCAAGAAACAAGATGCATCTGAACAAAAAACATAATCTTGAAGTTTGGCAACCACAGGGATATCTCTTTCTGATTTGGAGATGGCACACATCCTATTAGAAGTAACTCCAAAGTTGCCCTCTATGAAATTTTGCAAGCATAATTAAAAATGGCTTCTGCGACAGTAAATTCACATTACAATTGTCAATAGCTCTTATGTGTTTAAAAATTGGATAACTTAAAGGCCAGTGGCCGATAATCCTTGTAATAATGTAAATAGAAACATGAAGTTACCACAATACTATAAATTTCAAGAACAATACAACCTGCCTGGCTATATTGACAACAGCAACAAGCTTCATAATAATACTTTATTAATTCAACATAAAAACTGCAACGCATATAAGGGAATAAACATAAAAACAGAGTATATCTGGCCTTCTTGTTACGTGCAATCTTCAAGTTCTTGATTTTACCAAATTGACTAAAGAAACCTGCAAAAAAAATCTCAATTAGGAACATATTGATCACAGAATGCAAGCAACTAGAAATGGATGTACTAGCACCTTCCATCTGATCTTCATAGAAGCCATGTGGTATGCGACCTATAAAAAGGACCGTAGCAATATTTTCCTCCTCATCTTCTTGTTTGCGGCCTTTTGGTAATTTCCTTCCAGGACCACCTTCCAGTGGCTAAAGAAAGAGAAAAAAAAAGAAAAGAAAGAAACTCAAGGAAATTAAAAGAATAGCATATGACACAGAGAACTGTATTAAGAAAAAGAAGAAGAAGAAGAAGAAACATTAGCAGCAGTAAATTACCAAGACCATACCAAAAAATCAGACGATTCAATTCCATCCGAAACAGCTAGATTAAAAGAACTCTTCTTTACTTTCTTCATCATAGCCTTCTTAGCCTTTATCCCCATTGCCTAGGAAAAGGAGCTAAAGATAGAGAACTTTACTTAACCAACTTAAGAATAGACATAATTTCATCATGATGAAGATATGAACAAAAAGTTGTAAAAGCTTCCCATTCCAATAGTAAATACAAACAGACACTAAGCTTAGTGCTCCTTGCATGATAAAAATGATGATCATCCCTAAGTTCACTGAAGAGAGAACTCAATGCACATAATTGGATTGGGCAACCTGTGGGCATGGACCCTTCTGCACTAAATTTGTGCCACTCCTACATACAAGCACGTCCAACCAATAACATGCCACTCTGGCAACATTGGATGTAAGCATGGACCTTTTGCACTCAATTTGAGCAACTCCTACATACAAGCATTAAACCAACAAATATCATGCCACAATAGCAACATTTGATGTCCTAGACTGGCTTCTGAATTATGAGCCTGCGATATTGACAAAAATTTTATGACTACAATCCCAATAAATCACCTACATTCCTGAAATTAGCAATGCTGCCTAAACTGAAATTTCCCTATCAATCTGATTTGGTGCAACTAAACATATACATCTATAAATACAAACCTGATGTGGTAGAGATTTGTTATACTGCTCCATGAAATTTTTTACAACCAAACAAATTCTCAAAAACAATTACATCCAGAAAACAACTTCTGCTCACCACATGATAGAGGGGGAAAGCATAACCAATCATCAAATGACAAATGGAAGGCACACAATTTTGAATGGGCTGGATATGATTACTTCCAACATCATTCTAAATATAGTTAAATTATGGGAATTAGATGCTTGCACTTAAAATTAACAAAAAAGAAAAAAGTTCTCTAATTTATGCTTACTATGAAGGCTCCAAAAGCTAGCACTAAAAAATTCATATAATGCCAACCAAGTTCAATTGAATTCAATATGGTATCAAAATGAAGATGCGCTACAAAAGGGCTTTTGAGGCCTATCAAGAGGCATAAAGGGCTCTTAAGGCCTAGTCACAAGGCGCATAGGCAAAGTGCAGCTCCAAGCTAAGCGAGGCAGATGTTATATAGAATTCGTAAACAAATTTAATACTGTCTCAAATTCATAAGAATAGAATAACAAAATAATTCAAATGTTAAATATAATCCTAATTCACAATCATTACAAGTAGAGACTACATTAAATTTCATTCATCTAACATACGAAATTCAAATTCAATGGATCGATATCACTCAAAAGACAGCAACAAGCAACCCTGCAAAAATATTTATAAAAAAAAAAACGCATAGCAACTAAAACTAACCACATAGCAAGTACTAATCAACAGCATAAGTCATTTCAACGAAAAATTAGAAAAAAAAATCATCGTCTCTAACTTCAGAGTATTGAGACATGTTTAATCAGAAAAAAAAGGCATCAGCGATTCCCTAAGCAATATATGCCACTGAAATACATGTTTTTTTCAGCAATAGCGCACATGTGCTACTGCAACATATGTTTCTCCACACAATAAAAAGCAGGAAAATGAAAAACAAAAGTGGCACTCAGCATGCTATTAGACACCGGAGAAGGGCCGGAGATAAGGAAGAGGAAGAAAGTAACAAGAAACACACTAAAAAGAAATCCTGAAGACAACACCTGACGCAGAAAGGAGGAGAAAAAGACGAAGAAGATTGCTGTAGAAGACGGTCGGAGCTGGAAGAAGAAAGAGAAAACTGGCACATCAGGTCACATACCGAGATGGCGAAGCCGTGGAGGAAGTTGGAAAAGAAGAAGAAGAATAAAATAATGCAGCAAAACAGAGGAGGAGAAGGAACAAAAAAAAATACCTGCAGGTTTAGGGCTACTCGAATTTGCAAGGCATGCGAAGCAGCGACGGTGGCGAGGTTGGAGGGCGCGGTCGGCTAGCGAAAGAAGGCGACGTGAGAAGGGTGGAACCCTACTCTGACGTCAGAAATTTTCGTTTTGGTCCAATAAGTTTCTACTAATTTCAAATTTTCCTATGCACTTTCATAAATTACATAACCTCCTGTAATGGAATACTAATTGATTCATCGTTCGAAATTCTGTTTGGCAACGGAAAGATTGATGTATATACTTTTTTATGATTGGATATTTTAACTACCTAACAATTCTCTTTTTTTCATTATTAATCATATTTTTATCATTATTTTATCTACCTAATTTATCTTTATTTACTTTTTAATTATTATTTTTCATTACATTATAATATTTTCTCTTTTTCCCTTAACTCCTTCCCATCTCTTTTTTTGCCAAATCTTTTTTCCATTCCTAAATGCACCTTCAAAGGAAAAAGTGGGCCCAATGCCCCATTCCTTGGGCTATGTGAGAAATTTTTGATGCAATATGTTTTGTATATTATAAAAGAATACTCAAATTAGAAAATCAAGTAGACTTAGTGTGCCAATGAGTTTTTGTCTGTATTACATAGATACACCCGTATTCATTAAAATATCACAGCTACCCGGTGCAACTATTTATGAAACCTCAACCCTAACTCTAATCTTATTGGAGTTTAGGTTGAAATTCAGGTTATTTATAATTTTTATTTCAAAAATTCTATAATTAATAATTTATTTTATAAAGTATACAGAAAACTTAAAAAGTTAAAAAAGCAAGGAATTGAAAATAAGTGATACTTAAAAGGCATACATAAGTGCAAATAGTAATTATTAACCTGTTTAAAATAGACCACGTGTATATGCATGATACAATCACATGTGAATAATAAAATGTAAGTTCATTTAGCCGCGCACACGGTAGAAAAGGTGCGACTCAGGTTTCAGGTGAAATGGCGTGACTGTTCTGTTTTCTTGTGCTATGATTTGTAGCTAGCTACAATATTGAGCAGGTTGCATCCATTTGTGATGCCATTCGCTTCCTTCAAATATTCCCAATGCTTCCCAGTCCTTTAAGATAGATTCGTGTTTTTAAAGTTATGGCCATGTTTGGAAATTCAATCTCCTTGAAGCTATGTCCAAAGACTAAAGCAAGAACAGAAGATTTGAACGGAAGATTGTTTAAAGCATGGAAAATAATGTCAAAACGGCAACGGCAACTTATATTTTACACGTTAACCTTAATTTCCAGTTATTATCTGTATTTTTTTAATCATTATCTATTAATCTATTTTAACTTCATTTACTTGATAACAAGAAAGAAAATGAGTACATATTTTATTTAAAAGCACAATTGCACTGGTTTGACCCAATGTTATCATAATCGAATTGGTAATTGAATCAGCCAATAAGCTAGTTTGGTTTGAACTAATTGAATGATCAAACACGTTTGAACCATAATGTTATCATAATATAATTATAATATCATAAAATTTTAATAATTTTAAAAATATATAAATGTTATAAAATTTTTGAATAATATAATAATTATATTATACATTTGAACCCGATGGGGTAGACTAATTTTCAAATGAGTTTAGCATATTTTAAAAGCCTACAAGTAGAATTCATATAATTATTCAAAGGTTTCAAACAAAAATAAAAAATACATGTTAATTGCTAATGTTAAAAAATAATAGGCTTGAAAAACATAGATTTAAAATTTGCGAAAAAAAATTACTGTTTGCGTTCGTTGGCCTTGAGAGGGTAAGGCCCTCAACAGTTTCCATTCTTACTGCTCACGTGAAAAGAAGAAGAGGAAGAAAGAGTCGAACTTTTCTCCTTGGGGAAGAAGAAAATCTCTCGCCCTTCTTGATGTCGACTGGCTTTTCCTGCTCGCCAGCATCGACTTGTTCGTTTCAACCTCTAATACCTCTTTCATCTCCCGAAACAGCCGGACAACTTCCCTTGTGGTTGGGAACCGCCTCGAACAAGTCGATCTGGTTGTCGAGGAAATAATTGCTTCAGGTTTGACGCCAAATGTCTCAACTTAATATATTTTGGTAAAGAAATATTCTTGCTACTCTGATCAGCTTGAGCTAGCACGCGATACCATCAAGAGTATGTTAAGTAGTGGTTGCTTGCCTGATGTACTCAACATTGATACCAGCCCTTTCTGGGGCAGGAAGAACAAGTGAAGCTTTTGATGTTTTGAGTTGGATGGATGAGGAAAACTGCCTTCCAAATGTCTGTACATATACACCAATCTTGCATGCTCTTTGTTCCAAAGGAAGATTAGAAGATGCTAAAACGCTGATTCAATTTATGGTGGGGCAGTAGGTGCCAACCAAATGTTGTCATGTACAATTGTTTGATTGATGGGTTTTGCGAGAATAGAGATTTCAATGAGGTGGAGGTGATTTTGGTAAGCACTTGTTCATTGGGGTGGAAGCCCAATGTGGCTACTTGCAATATTTACATAAGTGGCCTTTGTAAAGCAGGCAAGTTTCTTTAAGCTTATAAGCAGTTAGACGTAATGTTAGAAAACAGATTACGACCTACAGTTGTGACTCTGAATATTCTTCTTGATGGCCTCTGTTATGATTCAGGGATTCATGAAGCTAAGAGTCTACTGGATAGGAGTATTGAATTGGAATTGGATGTTGGTGTTGTGGGCTACAATACTGCAATGAGTGCATTCTGTAGGAACAGAGGCTGTGGGGATATTTTGAAGCTTTTGACTTGTATGCTCAAGAGGGCTATTACACCTAATTCTAGGACATACAATATTGTGGTTCATAGCTTTGGCAAGTTTGGGATGGAAAATGATGCTAGATGGGTTGTTGAGCAAGGATTTTTTGTTGCAAATATTGTAACTTACAATATTTCGATTCCTGCATTTTATCAGGTGGGAGATGTTCTTGAAGTTCATAGGTTATTTGCTAGAATGATGGTGGAGAAGATTGCCCCTGATATTTTCACATATACCACCATAATCTGTAGTCATTGTAAGGAACGGAAATTTGAAAAGGCAATTGATGTTTTTGCTGACCGTATTAGAAGTGGTTGTTTCCCAGATTTGGTTGCATACAGTGCTATGATTGATGCGTTGATTAAGAATGGACAGCTTAGTAAGGGATTAAATGTGATACCCAAAACAACAAAAAACAAAAATAAAAATAAAAATGATGGTTTGACTAGCATTGAGTAGCCGTTGACCAGCAGTTGGGATGGGTGTACCATGGGCCTGGGCTAGCAGGTAAGTGAACCTGTGGCAATGGGTTGGAGCTGGAGCAATGAGCTTGGGCCAGGCTAAGCCTAGTTACGCATGCAGGAGTAGGGTCTACATATGCATATCTACGCACATGGGAGGCATGAACTGCGAGTGGTGCTGAAACGTGGCAGAGACACATGGTGCATGCGTGGCCACGAGTGGCAGGTGTAGTGGCGTGTTCTAGTTCATCCATTTTTGAGGGCTCGTATCTCACAATTCTGTAGTTAGATTGAGCTGAAATTTTATGGGCAGATAGAGGACATCATGAACTTCAATTCGAATGGTTGAATCTAGAAAATAATGTGTATATTTAGAGATATAATAAAAATAGTAAAAAGTAATAGTTTTAATGGTCCAAGATGCATTTTAATGAAAATCAATGTATGGAAAGTTCAAAATGAAAAAGGAACAATACTTCCTTAAAGTTTTCCTATGTTAGGAATCCAATGGTTGGATCGGATTATTCATTTTAGGTCTCGAAATATGATTTTAATTTTAAAAGTGAAAAATAAGGTGTGAATTAGGGTGCATAAATTTTAAAGTGTTTTCATTGATCTTCAAATGCTCAAATCAGTAGAAGTCTAATTAAGATGAAAGTTTGTAGGGACTTTTATTATATGTTGAATTAGATTATGGACGAGTGAATTTAGAAATGGGATAATGGATTACAGTAAAATAATGATGGAAAGTTATAAAGTTAGTGATAATTTTAAAGGCTTAGATTAAAGCGATGGAAAGTCAAATGGTCATAAAACTTGAGAGACAAGTTAATGATAAATAAATCTATGATATAAATGGTTTACAAGGTAAAAAAAGATTATAAACAGGGGTAAATGAAAGCGAAGGTGCAACTTATTTTGTGAACTAAAACATAAAAATAAAATAAAATAATTCAAAAGGCTACAACCCTTTCTTCTTCCATGCAGAGGCTTCGTCGTCCCTATCCAGGGATGGCTTGCAACGAGAAAAAGAGAGAGAGGGACGTCCATGGGGGGAGAGCGTCTTTTTTGCAGGGAGTATGACATCCATGACGAGTAGGGAAGAGAGAGGAAAGAGAGAGAGAGAGGAAAGAGAGAGAGAGAGAGAGAGAGAGAGAGAGAGAGAGAGAGAGAGAGAGGGAGGGGAGGATGTTTCGGCTAGGGGTTTCCTACCGCGGTTGGTCGTCCACCTCAGCATATTAGAAATAGAAGAAAAGACAACGAGAAGGAAAGGAAAAAGGAAAGAGAATGGGAAAAGATAGGTAATTTTCGAGTAGCAAATGGAGATCAAGGCAAAGTAGAAGATGAATTTCTCTGAGGGAACCCAAGGTAAGTAAACTAAACTCGAAAATGATTTTGCAAGTTGATTTACAAATTATTTCATTATGAGATGATAGTTTAGGGATTGTTTATGATATGAGTTGACTCCATACTAGAGATATTTCCTAAAAATTTTGTTTAATGCTACCGTGAGGTTGGATGTTTTGATGTTTATTAAACATGTATGGAAATTGCGGCTTTAAATGCTTTATTATAAATAGATTTGAGAAAATTGGGTGAATTTATATTTTGTGAAAGTGCAATTATGGAAGCATGAAATATTTTGACCATGACTACAAGAAACATGCATTAAGCATAATGCATAAATGAGTAACATGGTAACTGCTTATGTGCGGGTCTTGTTAGAAAAGTAGGGTAGTCAAACTGGGTTAGTGCTGATGTGATCATTGAGCCTGAGACTATGATAATTGTGAGAAAGCTCATTGGAGCTAAAGTGGTTGCCAACAATGCTCAATGAAAGGGGTACCCAGCATTGAGTGAATTATGCGTGGCATGCATGCATATAGACAGGTATCGGTATTATTTCGCATGAACAAGTGATATATACGAGTTTTGCTCTCAAATTTTGAATGATAAATTTGGAAATTATGATGATTGAGTTTTAAAAAAAAGTATTGGAATTATATTTTACAACAGATGGTTTACTTATTGAGCTTCAAGATCATACTTTTGTTTTAAAAATATTTCAAGCAAAGGCATATTAGCATATTTGCAGAAGAAAGGGAAAGTTCAGTGAGGTTGTCAAAAGCTAAATTAATTCTTTCTTGTTCTTATTAGTTTTAACCTTCGATCTTGAGGCTAGATATGTATGCACTGGGGAGGGCGGCATACCTTTAAATAGGGTATTACACGTGAAGTGTGTACTGAGGTATGCTTTTCCCAAAATTGGGGCGTCAAATTAAAGCTGTTGGATAGAATGCTGGAGCAAGGGCTGGTTCCAAATGTTGTCCTTGGTGACTTGTTAATCAGGGCATTCTGTAGGGAAGGCTTTTGTAATGGCAGGAAAATATCTCACCTTTGTGATTTGCTGGATAAAATGCTTGTAAGGAGATGACTGCAATGTGATTGG
The DNA here is from genome assembly GCA_036873735.1 of Pouteria campechiana. NCBI lineage: Eukaryota > Viridiplantae > Streptophyta > Magnoliopsida > Ericales > Sapotaceae > Pouteria > Pouteria campechiana. The sequence continues at coordinate 24,090 of JAYJMB010026650.1, forward strand.
AGTGAGTCATCTATTGAGACATGTAATCTTATTTTTGTTTGAGAGTGTGAACCCAAGGTATGTTTGTCCATTTTCTATGCAAATAACATTCTTTTCATTATTTAAATTTTAAGTACTTTTTTATTTGTTAAGGCAACCTCGATATCCATTACTTAACCTTGAATCAATATTTTATTTTCTGGCAGGAAGTTGGTCTCTGCAGTTATCGTGGGACATCTTTAGCTAATGTCATCTAGCGGATCTATGCAACATATTTTAATGTGGAAAGAATGCAGGTAACATTTTCAAGCTTTTCTTGCATAGAATTTTCATTTATAATTTTGTAAATGTAGGATCTTGCAATTTTCATTTATAAGACTAGAGTACCTCTGCTTGTATGGAGCAAGGAATGTTAAGAGCTCTTGGCTGCCTGTTGCAGATTTGCAATAACCACCCTAGTTGTTGTTGTTGTTGTTGTTGTTGTTGTTGTTGTTGTTGTTGTTATTGTTGTTGTTATTATTATTGTTATTTTGATCTTTGTTTCATGCAGACACCACATTTTACTGACTTGGAATGTGTAACATTGCCACATTAGAATAAGCAGTCGATTAGTATGCTTATTATGCTGAATGGTTAGTCCTTTTTTTCCTGATGCTACCATATAAACAGTTCTATGCAGCTACAAAATGGACACTGCAAGACATTTTCTGAAATTGGCTTTCTCATAAGCACAAGTACTGTGATCATGCATGTATATGCTAGCACAATTACTGTGATCATGCATGTATATGCTGCTTCTGGAAGAGAGGTATAAAGGTGCCCTTTCAGCCTTCATCGTTTGCATTTCTACGAATTTCTATGAAATGGCACTGTAGTTTTATGATGGCAGTCGCAGATTTCTGACATTAGCCTAAAGCAGATCAGAGCGTTTTTCCAGAATGGAGCATAGAAACACTCTTTATGTCCCAAGGAATAGGATCTGGTTCATAAGGTGATAGAAGAGGATGCATTGGTGTTAGCTTGCTGAATGTTATTGACAGCTCGCTTTTGTCTGGGTGGTTTTGGGTTGATCATTGAGATAAAAAGAACCTTTGTGGCTGATAAAGAATTGATGGTCATGGATTGATATAACAAAGGTCATCAGGAGGGGATATGCCATTTGGAAGCTTGTCTCTTGGGTTGGTAAAATAGTTGAGAAATTCATAGCCTTAGAGTGGGTAAGGGTTCTTTCGTCAGGTTCTGGGAAAATAGTGTTCCATGTCAATCCTGCTCTGTGAAGGTCATGGCTTAGGCGTACAGCAGGGAGGTAAACTTTGGACTGGGATCTGATTTTCAGGCAAAATTTGGGGGATGAGGTTAGTACTTTTGCCAATCTCCTAAGCATGTTGCATCATTTCTATTTTTCAGGTGCAAAACCAGACACGAGAATCTGTTTGCTGAACCGTTGTGTCGTCGTTTTGGCTGCACATTTAGTCAAGGATTTGTGGTGTAGTAATAACGTGTCTAGGTTATTTTTTAAGCCATGTGAGATGCCTTTTGTACGAAGGTGAAAATATTCTTTTCATATCCTGCATTTGGCATGCTACATGGTAGACATAAATCGGAAAGAGGAGCCATGTGTCTTCCAAAGATGCTTTGTGCGTGAGTGGCGAGATACATCAGTGGATGGGATACTTATTCTTTGCTTTTTGGTCCAGGAGAAAGGATCAGGGCTGTTGCATCAATTCAATGAATTTCTGGTAATACCTGTCATTTGCTAAAGCTGATTGCAAGCTAGTCAAGTGCAACTTGGAGTATGACAAGCTGGTGCCTTCGGCCACTGTTTTTTTTCGCCTACTTCTTCATTTGGCTCACAGTGGAAGAAGCCATGTCTTTTCTAACAAATTCTTTAGCCTTTCTAGTCTACGAATCAAAATTTCGAGGCTGGTCATTTGTCAGTGCAAAGGAGAATGCTTTACGTGTATGCCTTGTTCGCATACGTAGACTAGTTGCTAGAAAAAGCTGGTCTTGCCTTCTGGTCTCAATAATCGTTTAGATTTTTGTTAACTTTGAGGCATTTGAGTTGTCCGAAGATAATTTTGATGATACTTTTTTGATAATGCTGGTCCTTCTTGCTCGGATGGGCGTACACATGGTGGGAAGGGTGAAATGCAGACCCTTTGGCAGGTTTCAAATGCTTTGAAGGAATGCCATTCAATTGTCATCTATTCTTTTCTTATTTATTGTGAATACAAATATTGCTGAATTTTACGAAAACAAAAATAGATTTTGTAATGAATTCCATTACAATGATTGACAAAATTTTTATTTTGAACTAGCCTAAGGTTATGCAGTTGATAGCCACAGATAGAATAGATAATCATTGTTGGACATTGTCATGTGTGCGCTTGACATGTCTCCAACACCTCCTGTATTAGTTGTAGGGCACACTTCAAATGCAAGATTGCCTTACCATCACATCTGAAAATTTCACACTGCCCCAATCTTGCATTGTTGAAAATAAATGAACAGCCATTAATAGGAGAGAGAAACTCCCAAATTGTCTTCTTGTGCATCACAAACATTGTCCTATGCTTTTATTTGACAAACTCTTCTACTGCCAAGGTTTCCGATTGCTTCGCGCTTTCTCTCACTATCTCATTTTCATAGTACATTACCCCAATATTGGACTTCCGATTGAAGATATAAAAACATAAGCTATCGCTTCAATTTTAAATGGGAGAAACCAAAATGATATTTGAAAATAGAAAAGAGACGAAGCTAGAAGTAATCAAGTCTTAAAAGATGGGCAACAAAATATGCAGAATATGTAGTTTAAATGCTGTTGTCCCCTGGAGCATACCCGTCATTTAATAAATTCCTTCTTTTTCGAAATTGTCAGCAAAGATATACCTCTCACAAAATCCTTTTTTTAAATTTTTTTTTCTGTTTTTATAACATCCTTGAGCTATTTACCTAATTGAAGTCGTTCTGGTCCTTCTGGAGCCCTTTATATGCTGTACGGTATCCACGTTAACTGGTTGTTTTACCCAAAAGGAATTCATTCTAAAGTGGTCGTTTTTATAATCACCCTAGGTATGCACTATTTACTTAAGAGCTGAAATTTGATTTTCCAGTAGCTATTATTTGATTGTTATTGATTTGAGGATTTTACAACATATCCACTGCCTTTTTCATTTTCAGTGAAGAATATAAAAACGTTTTAATTGAACATTTAATGGAACACACGGGAAGTTGCACTCATCTTTTATTTGTCAATGAATCTTGAAATTTCCCTTATTAGCTCGTCTAATTCCTTATTCTTGTAGTTGATGGGATTTCTAATAGTATTAGGTTGGTCAATCTCTTTCTTCTTTAGATGCTTGAATAAAAATTTTGTTCGAGATGCTCAATACAAGACATCTGCAGCATCAAGTTTGCCTGGGATTGTTTCAGCCATCTTGGATAGCTGGCCAATTAAATGTTGATATTTTTTTATTTTCAATTTTTTGGCTGGCAATCCAACCTTATTTTCTCATTTAATGTTTGACACATTCTACTTAAGAGTTCTATTGAAGACCCACACATCATTCTTGGTTAGATCATGAGCATGCAACCCATTATTTTGGAAATTGGAATGCTTTGGTTGCTGGCAAATTTTCAGGAGAAAGGCACATGGCCCACTGCAATCATGTGCTTCTTCGTATCATGAAGTTCTTGACCAATTCAACAATTGTATTTTGTGGCACTAGATAAACATGTTGAAACAAGATGTTCTACCAAAATTATTCAACCTTTCAAAGTGGCAGGAAATGTTTTTTTGGGCCATTCTGTTTGTACCAACCTCCTATGAAAGTTTGGGTTTTTTTTTGGGTTATTTATTTATATAAACAATTATGTATGGCATGGGACTTTAGATCATTGATAAACGTGTTACTTTTAACAAAACATACTAGAAAATAAACTATGAGAATTTAAACATCTCCTTTACTTAAAAACCTAAAATATAGATTCTAAAAACACAATCAAGCCTTTAAGCCTACACCTAAGAAACGCATATAGAAAAAAAAGAGTTTCTTCCATCTATCAATCATTTTAACATAATTAGTTTATATTTTTTATAACAATACTTATTATAAATGAAATATGACACTAAATTCTAAGCAAGTGTAACTACTATTCTTGTCAAAGAATCTATATTTTTTTTTTTTTAAATTATATAGAATAAATCATTAAAAAATATTTTTAAAAAATAAAAATACATCTAAAATACATTTTTATTACATAATGATAACAACGATTGAGGAGGTCAGCTTAGATAATCTTACAACTAGTTGTATAAAAAGTAGATATATATAAATAACAATTAACTGAATATACCATATGTTAGCAAAAATCTATCTTGATAATCTTACAATTAGTTGTATAAAAACTAGATAAATATAAATAACAATTAACTGAATATACTATATATTAAAAAAATCTATCTTGATAATTTTCTTTTCTCTTTGTTCTTTTTTTTCTTTTACACTATCAAACAACGTAAGCGTTCTTTATCATTTTTTTTTCCCGCAAATATGGTTCTTTTTATATCTTCAAACGGTATCATATTTGAATTTGCTTGTCACTTTTCCTTGTAAAGTTTGACTATTTTTTGATGGAAAATCTAGTGAAGCGAGTTGTGAGATTTCTCTCACAAGTCTGAAATAAAACCGTGTACATCAATCCAAACCTAAGCCAATCTAAGAAACTCAAGTTAGGTCTACATCGATTTTGAGCTGATGACTGGAGTTGAAATTTTGAAAACTCTATTTAGGCAAAATGCAAGTAAAAAATTGCTTTCTATAATGAAATGTAAATAAAAACGAGTTGTGCACCTATTCTCCACATGCAACTCGTTTTTATTTAACCCAACCCAATTGTCTCACTTCTCCAGTATAGCCCAACCCATTTTTAGTTGGGTTTGTAAAGTTGGGGTTGAAGTGTCGAACCCAACTCAACTCATTTTCAGATTGAGTTCATCAAATTTGGGTTGAATCCAAGAGAGTTGAATACTGTGAATAATTATATTTAAGTATTTCTCTAGCCTAATCAGCTTCTCTTTTAACCTTGGCAAAATGGGCCTGTATATAATATTGTATTAATATGATCTGTTAAAATGTTTAAATATTATTTATTTACGTAAATTTTTAAAAAATGCTAAACAGAATGCTACAACTATTTAAGAATAAATAAAATTATCAATTGAAAGCGTTCAGTGTTTGAATTATTTTGTAATATTTAGGAACCATATAATGTAGGGTATATGTTATAATTTGTTAAATGTATTTTATTATAAAATAAATGAAATTAATTTCTTAATCTAGTAAAAGTGGTTCACTCTCTTTTGAACAGTAAAAACATTCACCCCAAAGTTTTGTTTATCTTGAATTATGTTAGCATTTATGTTGATTTTTAAAAAAATCAACATAAATTCCTCCTTGCGTTTTCTTTTGGAGAAGATCTCCCGTGAAGCACTGCGACTACGATTCCATCCTTAATATGTAGCGTAAATCTCACTGGCCTAGCAATACCATTGGTCATCTATCAAAATCGTCTCGCTGACAACCCAGCGAGGCTGTCAAAGACTTTGACAAACTCTTCAGGAATTGCATGGTCTTCAACAACCATTAAAAGATATAAGTTGTTGTATATCCTCAGCTATGCAAACTCCCAAGAAGAGAGGTTTTTTACGTTCTAAGGTGTATGGAAAGGAATAGTATTAATATATAATTATCAAAATAACAGATGAAAGAAAATTAGAGGCCGTTGAAAAAGAATCCATTATTTGAAAAAAATTTGCAGTTATTATACAAAGCTAGAATTCACATAAATGATGAAAAAGGAATTCACATAACCGGTCCACACACTGGCTACATGTGCGACTACCCAGTCAAGAATCTTTGCTTTTTAAGATTGAAAATGTTAAGAAAAATTACCACTCCTCCAGTGGTGAGAGTTTTGCATATATATATATATATATGAGAAATGATTCAGTGTAAATGGCCTTTTCACTATGCAATGCAGTTATCCAGGCCATTTGTGGGTATTGCTAGTGAGGGAGAGAGTGAGAGTGTATCGTTTGACTTTGTCTTCCAGAAACAGGCAACTCGTGCTATGGAAGGAGTGTGACGTGACTACTTCTAACCTCTCATCATTGAACATTTCAAAAATAATAGGGTGAAAAAATCCAAAACCAAAACTGGTTGCTGTCTTCCAACATCTTTAAATTTTTTTACTAAAATTTCATAATTTTTATTGAACCACAAATCCAAAACTGGACAAGGAATTTTTTTTGAAAATTTTATAATTTTTTAAGGCATAAAATAAATGAACTATGCCAAAAAAATAAAATTATTTAAGAGTGAACATGCAGCTGTTAAACTTTTTTTTTTCAAATGATATCAATGATAGAAATCGAATTTTTTTATGATTTTAATTATTTGAGATAAAATGGTGTTAATAAATATAACAGACCGATAGGATCTCATCCAATTTTTAAAATGGGCCCAAAATTAACCGGTGGCATGATCAGCTCCCTTCATCAAATATACAAGGATCAAAAAAGCCTATGCGGGTGAGAAAGAGACTTCAACATGTTTCTGCGCACGCAGTAAGTGCTTCTGTTGCTCCCGCCAATGATTGATGCTCATGAACTCCAATCTAAATCCCAGCAGTTGAGCGTTGAGTGCATCTAATGTTGATTGCAAAGAATGAAACGGAATGGACAGGTTGGGTGCCGTCCATCGGTAAACACCATGCTACAGTTCCAGGTTTTAAAGAATGACAGAGACACATGTGGAATTTACACTGTATATTTAAAAGCGGATTGGAATGCCGTCCCCGTCGGTACACTTGCATTGAAGAGCGTCAAAGCGCCGCGGAATGGACAGGTTGGGTGCCGTCGATCGCCAAAGACCATGCTACATTTCCAGGTTTTAAAGAATGACAGAGGCACATGAGGAATTTACACTGTATATTTGAAAGCGGATTGGAATGCCGTCCCCGTCGGGACACTTGCATTGAAGAGCGTCAAAGCGCCGCGGAATGGACAGGTTGGGTGCCGTCGATCGGTAAACACCATGTTACAGTTGCAGGTTTTAAAGAATGACAGAGACACGTTGTGGGGTTGACGCGGTACAGCTAAAAGCGGATTGGAATGCGAGTGTTGAGAAGTTAAAATGTTAAATGATGTATAGAAAGGATATAAGAAATTAAAAAGGTTTTTTACTTATTTTTCTCCATTGTTGCAAAGGACACCCTAAATGTTAAATGAGAAAAATCGCAGAGATGATAAGGTAAAGCACATCGCATTGATCTAGCTGACAGGTAGTGGGTGGAGCTGAGTGAGAAAATGGGCCTCACCTATTCCATCCGTAATATTAATTATTTCATGTGAGCTATAAGAATATCAATGCTAAAATATTTATTTTTAAATTGGCATTTTTCACTGAATATTATATTATTATAGATTATTAAAAAAATAAATTTATTTAAATATAATATATGAATCTTATTAAAAATATAAATTATATTATTATCAAAATAGTACCCATATGCATTGATGGTTTGTTTCTTATCTCCATATGCTAATGATATTGGCAGCACAGATAACCAATGGCTACAACTATTTCTTACGATGAATTTAATTCAAAAGAAACGGTTAATAAATGGTTTAGATCTTGGCAGCATAATGTGGAGAACCCACTTTTTATACTAAGCTCTACCTTGAGTTGGAAGCGTAGCTCTCGGCGGCGTGTAAATCCAGCAACAACAATGTCGTATGAAGCGATGTTGCTGTTGTCGTTACTGCCAACAGAAGGGTCAAAGGCAAGCCCAGTAATAACATCAATCCATTCCATTGTGTGTTTCTGAATCCAAATCTGCTCCATATTTTCTGGATTACAGATGTAGAAATCTTTTGATTTATTTGGAGGAGGATGAAGATGATAATAGAATATAAGATCAGTAAAGGAATTGTTGTAGCAGCATCCTAACTTAATCCTCTTCAAGCAAGGCTCATTTTGACAGCAAAGCTATGGCAGAAAAGAGCTAGAAATCCCTTCAATCCAGCTGCCATCCATCCCTTGATCCAAGTCACCATCCCTCCTAAGCTTGAGCATTCGCATACACTTAATTCAGCCATAAGATACCTTTCAAAGCCTCTTTGATTTTAGATTCTCTATGGAGATATGTTATTCTTGCAGATCAATTTCTTGTGGAGTATAGAAAAGGGTCTGATTCCCTGTGTAATATGAATCAGTGTTGACTCTAATTAGACATTCATTTCATCATAAATGTGTATGTGATTTTAGCTTTTTGAGCATTCAGAAATAATTTCTCGTTCTATTTGCAAGCATGAATCAACATCTTTACTAAACAGCATGCCATATTCTAATTTCATGATTAGTCGCAATATTTCACACACGCATACACATTTAAATCTTCATTGCAAAGAAGTAAAATCGATAGTCATTTCACCAAGCCTCAGCAAAACCGCCACCCATTTTTTTTAGACCAACCAATTTCATTTGTGATTGGTCCATCATAGTACCCATGATCAAAAGGGGTGTTACAGATTGGCAACTCCACTGGGGATTGAAATTAAAAGAGGCATTATGATTGAATGCTCAAAGTTCAAGAGAAAATGAATGAGAACCTATCTAATAAAATAGAAGCATGGAACAGGTTCTTGCTTTAAATCTTGCATATTGAAACAAGCAGCATAATATTTAAAACTGTAAAAGTTTACATTATGAAAATATAATGTATTGAATTGCAAGTCTCTTATTGCAGAACTCTGAAGTTGAATTACAGAACTCCTATTCTAAAATGAGAGGCATAAAACTCTAATTTGTAAGACCTGTCAAAGCATAAGGACCCTAGCTGACAAAGAATTGTCATTGGACATTAAGACCTACATTTGGGACCACTATGGGATTATTGGCTAAAGTGGATCGTATCAGAAACTATCTCAAGGACATAATGTTGGCTGAAATAGCCAAGGACCTAACACTAACAAGCGAAAATCTCTTACTAAAATAAGCAAAATAAAGATAAATCATAAAAATTGCTTACTAACTTTCTCTCCATTAGTTTGTTTATAAGGTTTTATAGGTTCGCAAGGTCTGGAGTTCAAGTGCAAATCAAGAAGTTCAAATTTAGATCATCAGTTGCAATTCAGAAAGAAGGAAATACAAAAGAACCTGAAAAACATGATCCCAAATCACGTGGAAGCAGATGAGGTTTGCTTTGAGAAGCAGAAGGGTCAAGTAATGCCCTTATTTTGCATTAAGGAAGCCTTTGCTTAAAGTTGAAGTAAGAATTTCACCGAGTCCTCCTCTCTATATTCCAAACAAAGGAGAGAAATACCTCCAGAAAAGGCACTTAAGAGCCCGATTCTCACCAGCCCCAACAACCCTTCTATATCTTTAACTATCTCACAAACACATATAATAGAAAATATAGATAGCCACAATTTCCAACTAGCAGAAATATCCAAATTCATAGATGAACCAATCAAATAGTCAGCTATGTTCTATTTAGTACTTTCTACCTAGTTATTATAAGTTGAATCACATCATGTAGCCTGCAGAGAAGCACATAAATGGCCATGCCCATCCAAGAAAAGAAAGGCTTGCTCAAAGTAAACAACTCCAAAAATCATAACCACATTTTGGAAAGTCTCTAGACCATTTTTAACGTATCATAGGTTTGCCTAAAACCATAGATACAAAGTTTATTGAAACCAGAAGATATTAGTCACACATTAGAACCTCTTGGACGGTTACACAAAATACAAATAGGAAGGAAGACAACTAACAAACCCGTTCACCAATGAGGTTCTTAAACCCTCAAGCATAAACAACAACCCTTCCAACCCAAAATCTTGGTTTTGGGATGCAAAAAAAGAAAGGAAAAAAAGGTCACAATGCTCTTAGATTATCTTAGATTATGGTCATCATTGGCAAACCTACATTGAACAAAAAAAAGATGTCATCAACCATTTAAAAAACAATCAGCCATGTCTCATACTAAACAATGGCAAGTTGACCATATTGCATCCCAATGAGAAAACAACCAACACTGGCAAGATCCAATCTAGCTAATATATATAGAAAAGAAAGATAGACAATCAATTACCCATATGCCAGCAAAATTTCTGAGTCCTCAATAAACAAGAAAAAAAAAAAGGAAAACTAAGTTTCTCAACCCAAACTTCTAGTCTCAAAACAAAAAGCCTTGTCAACCCATCCATCAGCATTTGGCCCACTAAATAAATATAGTAATGTATGAATATAGGATGGTTGTTGAGTCTGATGACAAGATAAAAATAATAATATTAAAATTATAGTATTTGGCCCACTGCATAAAGATTTTTAATATTTTTTGATTTTGTAAGTGAATGAGAAAATGTCGTTTGTCTATACCAAAAAAGATACAGCCAAAAAATCTATGTCGGAACCAAAGGTAGCCTCAGATTCAAGCAACACATTATCAGTCAGAAGCAAAGCAGTCAAATCAGATAATACAAGGAAAGTTGAAGACTCAGATATAAAAAAGGATGCAAGGAAGATAGATGAGGACAGAGTTTTGTCAACTTATGGCATTGTGAATTACCCAGCAGCAAAAATTGAAGATGTGGATACACTAGTGTTCTTTACTTCCTGATGAGCTAGTTTTCCACGAGCTACTTTTCTTTCCATACTCAGAGCAAGAGAGGGATTTCTCCCAAATCTTGGACCCATCCCCTAGACTAATGATGGATTTACTTGCGCCCAAGGCTCTCCATCTCCTAGTCACAGTACTTCTAGTCACCTTCCTCTACTTTGAGTTTCTGCTTGTATAGAAGTACTGCCATTCGTCCATTTGAAGACCTAGATGTTGACCTTTAAAAACAAAATAACAAAAAGGTTAAATTAATAATGTAGAAAATGAATAAAAGAAAGATAGTAGATCCACAAACCTACAAGTTCTACAAGATCATGATTAGAGATTTTTACTATGCCATTACATTGAAATGATCCTTCATTTTTCCTTTTCTTTATATAGTGTATCACTTCATCATCCTACGACATAAACTTACAGCTAAATGGTATATAAGATGATGTTGTAGGTATTGCAACAGTAGTATCTGCAATTTTGGTGGAGCTGGAGCTGACTCTAATTCACTAGGAATATCTTCATCTGAATTAGATTTTGGTCCTAGCTCTAATTCCCTTAGAGCCATATAGATGGACTTTAATAAACTATTTCCACCATTCTTCTATTTCTCCTGCCTTGTCAGAGAACAATTATGGTGTAAAAGAGCCATCATTGAAAGTAATACACTAAGAACAATTACAAAAGGGAATTGTGCCGCTCGGACAGCAAAACATGCCCTACATACTATATATACAAAATTTTGCAGTAATAACCACTTTGGAAGCAGAAATGTTGGCTATATAAACACAACATTCCCATGATCACTTGTTGGCTTCACCATTAGAATAGAACTGCTTCTTGAGAAAAAATTATGCTTACTTGAGAACATTTAGACGGAGAAAATGTCTTTTACAAAAACAATATACATGCATAGAAAATGAAAAGAACGTGAGGCACCCAACATGAGCCACATAAACCCAACCACATTGTCAAGCCAACTTGAGTCTTTAAAATTAACTTAGCTCAATCATCACTCAAATGTGGGATCCTCTATTCAGGACTGAACCCATAATATTTTGCAACTGGTCTTAAAATGATGATTGAATCAAACCTCGCTCCAAATCATTGGATTTCAAAACTAGAACACATATCAAAAGGAAAAGGGGAAATTTATCTTCATGTTTAATCAAACATCAGGACTAGTTCTGGTTTCCAAATTCCCAATGAGCAGCATCAAATGCCTTTAAGTGCCCATTCTCCAACAAGAAACTGAAGTTTCAAACCAGACTAGAAGCAAGAAGCATAGAATTAAGAAAAAAAGATTCATTAGAAAGCGTTCTATTTTAGTTAAAATAGAACAAAGGGCATTATTATCATTTCAAGTTGAAAATAGGTTTTAGTATGTAAGAGTATATATCTAATTGGTAGTAGATGTCATATTTGGAGAGTTTATATTTATGATCATTTTCATTTAAGCTATAAATCATTAAATTTTACATATATTTGACAATAATGTTATTCATTAAAATTTTTATTTACCACAAAATAAAAATTTTAGTTGTTATCATAAGATAATACATTTGAAAAGATTTTTTTATTTTAATGACATAAAAATTTAGATTTAACCTTCTATAAACATCTAGTAATTATTAATTTTAAAAAGATAAATTTTGTGTATTTTATAAAAAAATTAATTATTGTTATATACATATTTAATCAGGTTTAATAAGATTTATTGAGGTTTAATAGGGTCTAATGGCATCTAACAATATCAAACAAGCTTTTTGTTGGACTTTTACAAGCTTTAACAGACCCACCTAACAGAATCTAACAGCATCTAATGGACTTTAATAGTGTTTAATGATATTTAATAGCGTTTAATGGGCTCTGGACTCTAATTTAAATTAAGCCTGAATATATGTAAAATGTATTTAAGGCAATTCTAATAACTAAAATCTATTTTTATTAAAATATTTTATCATAATATTCATTTGCAAATAATTATACATAATATTTACATATATTATTTAACAAAAATGATATTTAAGTCTTTTTAATAATGTCTAATGATGTTTAATGAGTTTTAACATTGTTTAATAGAATCTAATGAGAGTTAATTAGGTTTAATGATATTTAATGATATTTAATGATATTTAATAGTGTCTAATGACATCTACAGGCTTTTTTTTGGACTTTAACGGGCTTTAACAAAAACTAATAGCCCTTAACAGCCTTTCATGATGTTTAATGGGCTCTAGGCTCATTTAAACTGGGCCTGAATAAATATAAAATATATTTAAATTAATTCTAATGACTAAAATCTATATTTAATAAAATATTTTTTCACAATATTCATTTTTAAATAATTATACATAATATTTACAAACATTAGTTGACGAAAAAGGCATTTGAGTCTTTTTAATAATGTCTAATAGTGTTTAATAGGCTTTAATGTAGTTTAATGTGAGTTAACATGATCTCATAGAATCTAACAAAAGTTAATGAGGTTTAAAAATGTTTAATGGTGTTTAATGATATTTAATAGCATCTAAATACGTCTAACACATGTTTAATGATATTTAATGACATCTAACAATATCTAATGAAGTCTAACTCCGGATAATTTTCAAGCACATTTGAGATTTTCGGCCCACTACTATTCCAATAAAACCTAGTTAAATATGTCTAATAGCGTCTAACAACATCTAACGTGATCTAACTCTAGATAATTTTCAAGCCCATTTGACAATTGTGGCCCACCAATATTCCAAGATTTAAAATCATGATGTGGGTCAATCATGCTGCATTTTCAAGATGACCCGTGTCAGGCATATTGCTTATGGATATTCCAAATTCAGTGTGATTCAAGTAATGGATCTGCAGTAGCAATATACAATGGACCCAATGATCATTAATGGATGGCGTGGGTAAGTCCGTATAGGTCATGGGAAATTAAAGTATGATAATCATGGCCTTTTATTAAAGTATGATAATCATGGCCGTTTATCCTTTGATTTCACATAGACCTGATGGATGGATATTTTGGTTTTAGCGTAAAAAGTTCTAATTATCTATCAAGGATAAGTCTTCATCTATCCATCAGCAGATAATATGTTCATATCGATCTGATTTTGGGGACAGTGACCAAGGGCGGTTGTATGCAATGGTTCTAAGATTGGATGCATTCTATCTGAATTAGTTGATGCATCCAATCTAGTTCGGTTTGGTTAACAATGTAGTTCAGTGATAAAAAAAATTTAGACATTTAGATTGAGATCTATAGTTTTAAATCTTCAAACTTGTATTATATTATTTTTAATATTTTAAAAAATACAGTCAGTTCGTCAATCCAATTGGACTAGAAAATCAAACTAGTAAGATTGTGAACCGATGCTAATTAGTTGAATCTCCCAGCTGATTCTAACAACGTTTGAGCTTACCTCAGCTAGTTGTACCTGTTGACTCAAGTGGAGCTGAGGAGATGTAACTACCACATCAATGTACCCATGGCAAACTTTTTCGTTTGCGTTAATTAATTTTAATATCCTAATTATAATAATGCCACCGCAAACCATTATATCTGAGATATGAATCAAAAGGAATTTAATCCCTAGATTACAACCTTGTTTCTCCCACATGAAGGCATTGAGAGAAACAGTATGAGAACAAGGATGCACCATCTCAATCTCCAAAACTCCCAAGGGGTTCAAATACTTCAGTTTCCATCATATAT
>JAYJMB010026661.1:0-38460 GCA_036873735.1 Pouteria campechiana
CCTTACTCACACTACTACAGAAAATTAGATTGGAGCAAGGTTCTAAATTTGGGTGCCCACGACAGCACCACCAATATGTTTGAACTATAAGAATATCTTTCATTGCATGCTTAATGAAGAGTATAGTGTTAACTTTGCCTCTTGAAAAACCTTTCTCAATGAGAAATTTGCTGAACCTTTTATACTAGGCTCTAGGAGCTTATTTTCAACCATAAAGGGCTTTCTTAAATTTGAATACATGGTCTAGGTCATGAGGATCTTCAAACCCAAGTGGTTGTTCTACATAGACCTCTTCATTAATAAATCCATTTAAGAATTCACTTTTTACATCCATCTAATATAATTTAAAATTCATGAAGGATGCAAACGTAAGTAGCATTCTAATGGCTTCAATTCTTGCAACATGAGCATATGATTCTTCAAAATCAATGTCTTTCTCTTAACAATACCCCTTTACTACTAATCTTGCTTTTCACTACAATTCCATATTCATCTAATTTGTTCCTAAAGACCCGTTTAGTTCTCATAGCAGATTGATGATTCGGTCTTGAAACAATAGTACAAACATTATTTCTTTTGAATTGATCTAACTCTTCTTGCATAGTTGAAATCTAGTTTTCATCTTCTAAAGCCTATTCTATACAAGTTGGTTCTATTTGAGAAACAAAAGCAAAATTATCACATACTTGGTGATAAGAAGATCTAGTTCTAACTTTGTCATATACATCACCAATTATCTGAATTTCAGGGTGATCATGCATAAATTTCCAAACTTTGAGAAAAATATTGTTACCTTCATTGTTTACCTCAGTGATGGATGGTCTATTATCTGTTTCTTCCTCATCCATCTATGTTTTTGATTGAGAGGGTTCCCCTTCTTTGTCTTGTATTTTCATTTTCTCAATTGAAGTTATTAGATCACCTATCTCATCATCAAAATCACTAGTCTTCCTAAAGGAATTAGTATTTTCATCAAATTTTACATAAATAGATTCCTCTACAGTCTTACCTTTCATATTATAGACTTTAAATGCTTTACTAACAATAGAATAACTAAGGAAAATTGCTTCATCAGATTTGTTTTCAAATTTTCCTTAGTTTTCTTTACCATTATTAAGAATAAAGCATTTATAACCAAAAGCATGAAAATATGAAATATTTAGTTTTTTGCCATAGTATAATGAGAATGGAGTTTTTTTGAGCATGGATTTAGAAAAGATTCTATTAATAATATAACATGCTGTGTACATTGCTTCAGCCTAAAAATATTATGGATGGTTGTATTCCTTAACATTGTCCTTGTCATCTCTTGTAAGGATCTATTTTTCCTTTTAGCTACTCCATTTTGTTGGCTGTTCTTGCAGAGATTCCATTATTTTCATAGAATTTAGTGAATCTTTGGTTTTCAAACTCTCTACCATGATCACTCCTTATAACAACTATATGAGAGCTTTGTTCATTCTGTACACATTTGGAAAATACCTCAAAGATTGAAAAAGTTTCATCTTTGGATGTTAGAAACATTACCCAGGTAAATCTGCTAAAGTCATCTACAATGACATATGTATAATATTTCCCTCCAAGGCTTCTTATTCTTGTTGAACCAACTAGATCCATATATAGCAACCGAAGAGGTCTGATTGTGTATACTTCTTTAGTTGATTTGAATGATTCTTTTACTTGCTTGCCTTTCATGCAAGCATCACACAACTTATTGTCAAATTTAAGTTTTGATAAGCCAACAACTAGATGTTTATTATATAGTCTTTCAATCGAATTCTAGTTTGCATGTCCTAGTCTTCTATGCCACAACATGGGTTCATTTTCATTTACAACAAGACGTTTGACTTGTATTTCACATAAGTCCACCAAATACACATTTCCATGTCTTTTTTAAAATACTACAACTGAATTTTAACTATCTAATATTGAACAAGTATGAGATTCAAACACAATTTTATAACCATTATCACAAAATTGACTTACACTTAGTGTTTCAATCCTTCTACTAATAAAATATTTAAAATTGTAATAGAGGGAGGTTGGCCAATTTTACCAATTCCAACCATTTTATCTTTTCCATTATCCCCAAAGGTAACTATTCCTCTATTTTTGGCTTTTAGTTCTGTGAACAGCTCCCTTTCTCCTCTCATGTGTCTTGAACAACCACTATCAATGTACCACTTGCTATTCTCTGTGGCTCTTAAACACACCTGCAGTAATAAATGTAAGCTATAACTTTTGGTACCCATTTAGGAATGGGTCCAGGTAGGTTAGTACCAGAATATTTTGGCATCCATTGTTTTTTAGGTGCTACTAATATGTTTTCTGGATATATGTTACATTTACAACATTAGCAACTATCTTGGGAATCCAAATCATATTTTTTTTGGGATTTGATTTCTTTTGTAATTTTTCTTTCTTTGGGTTCCGATATCTTTCTTTGTTTTAGGTTTGAATAAGGTAGTAGTTAAAGTTCTTCTAAGAGCATGATTTTTTGCTTTAATTTGCTCAAGTTCTAAATTGATATTTTAATCAGTTTTGAGCAATGTGTTTCCGTATTTTAATTTAGAGCATTCATTTAATATTCTTTCAAGTTCTCTTCTAGTTTCTTTATGTTTAGCTTTTAATGTTTTGAAATCTTAATATAGTTCTTCTAATAATTTTTCAATATCAGAAATTTCAAGTTTCAAATTTACCTCATCATTGTGAATAGCCATAAAGCTTATTCTAGTATGATGTTCTTCTTGATCCTTCACTTAAGCTTTCTTGCATCATGTTTTACAGCATCTCCCATGCAGTCATTGCTTTATTCTTCTTTCCAAATTTTTGTTTATTAGAAAAATTCATTTTATCAAAGTAAGAGTTATGCTTTTCTTCTTATCTCCTTGCTTTTTGTCTGGTTCTGGGCAATCAAACTTCATATGCCCAGGCCTATTGCAGTTGTAATAAATTGGAACTTCCTTTTTCTTATCTTTACTTTTGAAGTTCTTGGAATTGTTTTGAAATCTTTTCTTCTTGAACATATTTCTGAATCTTTTGGTTATCATAGCCATATCCTCATCATCTTCTATGGTTGTGGCATCTTCTAAATATTCTCCATTTTCTAATTCTACTTGTAGAGCTATTATTTTTCTTACCTTTGACTTCATCTAGTTTTTTTTGTTTCATCAGGACTCCATGGGTTACGAGTGGTCCCATGAGTTCTTCTATTGTCATGTGTGTTAGATATTTTGCTTCTTGTATAGCAGTTACTTTAGGCATCTAGTGTCTAGGCGGAGATCCCAAGATTTTCTTTAACAACTTGGTCTCTTCATATTTTTCTCCTAAGCTCTTTAAGCTATTGGTGATTTTTTAAAATCTTCCAAACATTTTAGAGATGCTTTTTGATTCCTTCATAGAGAAGGCTTCATTTTCCTGCACCAGAATATTTATTTTAGTCTCCTTAATGTGTTATTTTGATTTTATCCCAGATTTTTTTAGTTGAATCACATGCAAAAATCTTTTCAAACTCAAAGGAGGTTAAAGCATAGTAGAGGCAGTTTTTTGCCTTAGCATGACATTCTACTGCTTGTACATCCTTTGTAGTATATTTGTCTTTAGTGTTGGTAACATTCTTTCCATTTTTTACTACAAGCCACAACTGGTAATCTTTGGTAGTCAACAAATTTTGCATTCTCATTTTCCAATACTCGTAATTGGTTTCATCAAATAGAGGGGGTCTAGAAGTAGGTTGTCCTTCAATAGATATATTATGGAACATACTAGCCATTTAAATCTCTTCACAAGTTAATATACTGGTAATCAAAATTTAACTAGTGAAGCTTGCTCTGGTACCACTTGTTGGTCCCTTATGCAATGGTAGCTCAAGAGGGGAGGGGGTGAATTGAGGTTTTAAAACTTTTGGCCAAACCAAATGATTATAGTGCTAAATGGATAAGTAAAATAGATTGCACAATACACAATAGAAGATTTTTATAGTGGTTTGGCCCTTCCTAGATTCCTACTCCACTTTTCTGAGTCAGCTTTCTCTACTGCACATAGGTTCCAGTAATACCTTGATCAATCTGATCAAATACATGTTGGTTTTACAACAAGCTCACCAACCAACTTACTAGTTTTCCAAGCTAACCAGAAACTTTCACAACTTGTTGGTTTTCAAAGCTCACCAACAAACTTACACCCTTTTAGCAAGTTCCCTACTTGCTTATCTCAATACATAAACACCAAGCACTCTACTTATGTTGTCAAACACTAAAGTAAAGTGTATAGATTAATGCCTTTTACTTAGGTAGACTTGTACATAAATTTAGAATTCTAAGTAAATGAATAAGTAGTAAAAGTGAAAGATTTAAACTCCTTGATTGAGAGGAGATTTGAACTTTGAGAGCTCTGACTGAGTTGTATCCATTAGGGTTGAACTTTTGAAGAAAGATTTTGCATTCTTTTTGTGTAATCATCAATGTTCAAATGATATTCAATTAGTTATTTTCTTTTTTCTTTTGAATCTATCTTTTATAGGTTTAGAGAGATTTTTCCATTGCTAACTTTGGCAGGCATTCAAACATTCAAAAATATTTTTCTTTACCTCATCTTTTATCTGACATCTAACTTTGCTGCAATCTGGTATCGGTTTACTACTTCTGTTGCTGACTTTTGCAAACATTCACTTTCATATTAAGTGTTCAGAAGTGATGAGTGAACAGATCGTGTTTAGATTGATTTCAAAAATCTTAATTGTTTTCTTCAGATTCTCCAAAGTGATTAAAATCCTTTTTAGTTGCGACAAGTCTTTGCAGAGAGAAGTTTGGATTTTTTGAATTTCTTGATGTCTTCACAAAAGTGATCCAAAGTTTTGAAAAACATCTCCAAAGCATGAATCAATTTTTTCTGAAGTGACTCAAAGTGCTCTGAAGTGTGCCTCAAAGTTCTCTGAAGCATGACTCAAATTTCTTTGAAGTAACTCAAAGTTCTCTGAAGCATATCTATTTACTTTGAAGCTTGTCCTCTTGTTTCTGAAGCATCCTGTGACATCTCTGAAGCATACTTGACACTTCCAAAGCTTTTCTTGATTATCTCCAAAGCACACTGTAACATCTCTGAAGCTTTGAAAAAGAGGTCCGAAGTGTGCTGTGATTGCTTCGAAGCTTTTTCAGTCTTCTCTGAAGCTTTATCAATCTTCTCTGAAGCTTTGTAATTCTCTCTGAAACACACTTGTAAATTCTTTGAAGTGTTTAATTCTACTCTAAAGCTTGCTGTGAAGATTCTGCACACTTTTTCAATGTTCTCCAAAGTATGTTGTAATGTCTCTAAAATATTTTGTAAAGACTTTGACACTTTTTCAATATTCTCCGAAGCATCTCAGAACATCTTCAAAGCATTCCCGAACATCTCCAAAGTTCGTTATAACTACTCTGATGCATTTCAAACCACTTCGAAGGGTGTTTGAAAAGACTCCAAAGTTACTTCTGTTTTCTCTGAAGCGTGTCTTCAATAATTCACAATTTGTTTTATCAATTTAGGCATATATGTAATTCATATACCTATTTTTAATGAGCATTTCTTTATTGATTACTTTTATCATTAATATTTCTATAATATTCTTGAAAGCAGATTATTATTACCTTAATATTTCACTTATATTTTTGCTCATCATCAAAACATATATGAAGAATGTTCGTCATCAAAATCAAGCTAATAATATGCTCAACATAGGGATAGTTGATGTCCCATGTTTGTTTAAGAGTGATGTTGTTTAATTGTTAGGTATAATGGATATCCCTTGGATTAGAATAATTGATGTTAGTCTAGCCTTGGATATCTAATATGAGGGATGGAAAGTATTCATTTGTTGCATATTTGGTTTTAAGTTTGATTCAATTTGAGATTGATTGGTTGAATGTGAATAATAGGGATATCTTTATTTGGTAGTGATTGATGAACATATAATCATTTGTGATTGTTTATATTAATGGATATTAATTATCTGATATGAAATATGTTAATTATGGATTAATTATATTGGTTATTATATTTGTCTATTTACCGAGTTGCCCGGACTCATACCTTCTTATTTAAATTCTTAGCTGACAGGCCAGGTGAAGACTCCAAACTGTGGATTGGGATTATTGAGCAAGATTGAATATTCTTTCATTATAGTATATTGATTTGTAATTGTATAATTCATTGCGTATTCATATTGCATTTAGATGATTTCAAATGATGTATAATTATAGTATAATGGCATGTCATAATAGTGAAAAATGTATATGAAATGTAGTTGGATTATAGTTATTGCCATCATGGTGTGATATAGATCTAGGGTTGTGGGTATGTGGATGGATGTATTTTAGAAATTATATCAATGCTTTATTTGATTTGATGAATAATTGTATAGTTAGCCCTTAAAATTTTAGTGGATACTCTGTCCATTTTTCTGTAGAAACTAGTCAAGTTCCAAAATGGGACTTGAGCACCCCACCCTAAAAGTAGGCAAATCTTGGTGAATCATAGTGCAAAATGGTAGGTCGCACCTCGAAAAGCGGGGCATGATAGAATAGTATCAGAGCCTAAGGCTTATTTGTGTGATAAGTCTGGTTCATCTATGTGAGAACACTAAAACCTATAATCATGATGGAAAATAGAGATAGGAAATGACATGCCTTAGGATAAGTTAAATATGAATTGAGATCATGGGAGAACTTTAGTTCATAGGTAATTAGAAGGCATGAGTAAGGAATGGAGGGTATGTAAATGATAGTTATGAATTGTTGTGAATCGATATGAATATTTAAGGAAGGTATATTTATGAAATGAATATGGATGGTATGTGTTGTTGGTCCTGTTCAGATGGTTACTCAAAAGGGGGTGTGAATTGAGTCTTTAAAATTTTTGGCCCAATAAAGATTCAAGTACAAAACTAAATAAGAGATTAATAAAATAATATCTTAGACAGGTATTTTTATAGTGGTTCGGTGCTTCACTTGAGTTCCTACTCTACTTCTCTAAGTTCTTTGCTAAACTCAGGTTCCACTAACACTTGTTGGTTTTCCAAGCTCACCAATAAACTTACATAGGTTGGTTTTTCAAGCTCACTAATAAACTTATCCAAGTACTCAACAAGCATCTTACTTGCTTTCACTATACAAATGCAAGTTAACAAACTTGCAGAGATATGCAGAAATAAAAGTGTACGAATATTAATGCCCCTAACAGACTAATTTTGTACAAAGTTTGAAAGCAATAAACACAAATAATATAACAATAAATATAATAGGATTCAAATCTCCAATTGTTGTTGAGTGGATGAATAGCTTTGAATGCTTATCTGAATGAATTGCAATGGAGCTGAAAAATGTGGAAGAAACCCTTAAAGTCTCTTTGTAAATGCTCTTTTTGATTTTCAATGTAAAACTATTATTTTCTTCATCTCACTTAACTCCTTTTATATTTGAGATTTCTGAATTTTCCTTAGGGCCTCTAACCTTCTCTACTATGGTAGATGAAAAATATTTAATGCTGAGAAACATCCAAATTTAAGACCGTTGTACACTCAGTGTTATTTCAAAGGCCATGAACTAACATTAGATCCTCCAAAGTTGTAAATGACTCGAGAAGTTTTCGCTCAGCTTGGTACATCATTGTTACTTTGGATGCACCAAAGGTGGTCTTTGGAGGCTCCGAAATGGCATTACTGGAATGGTCTACTTCAAAATGGTGGAGGCTGACTCTAAAGTAGTTGACTTCATGAGTCTGTTACTTCGAAGCCTTTTTCTGTTTCTAAGTAAGCTTTTTGGTGACTCTGAAACATATTTTTGTCTCTAAAATAACTTATCGACTCTGAAGCTATTTTGGCTTCATTTGACGAGCTTGATTTAACTTCAAAAGTCTAGGTTGTCTCCAAAGTAAGTATGTTGGTAACTTTGAAGCATTAAACCTGAGCTTCGATGTTGACTCTAAAGGAGTTCACTATCTCTGAAGTATTTATCTCTTGATTCCTATGAGTCATGTCTTCCAAAGAGTGTCTATTGACTTTGAAGGCAAATGACTTAACCCCAAAGCCTATGTATTTGTTACTCTGAAGTGTTATCAATACTGTTTTCATTATTTTCCTATCTTCAAAATGATTCAGTGGCTCCAAGACTTCCTTACTGAATCTGAAACTTATGATTTCATGATTCTGACAGACTGTTCCCTTATTTCTAAAGCTTTATAGTGGTCTCAAAGCACCTTAACTGACTCCAAATTATGTAACTTTGTGATTCCAAAGGAGTGAGCTTTGAATCCAAAGTTAATTCTAAAGCTTCCTTGAAAACTTTAAACTTTTTGTTTTCTTGTTTTAAGTATATGTGTAATATCTATACTTAATATTCATGAGCATTTACTTGATTTCTTTCTTTGATTATTATGAAGATTATTCTCAAGTTAAGATTATAAACATTTCTGCAAAATGCTTGAGAATGAATTGTTAGTACCTCAATGCTTCACTCATGTCTTTGCTCATCATCAAAACATATTTGGTTAAGAATGTTTATCATTAAAATCAAGCCTGTTTTAGTATAGTATATTCAACATTGTCTCCCTTTTTGATGATGACAAAACAGTGAGTGATATACCTTTGAAAACTTATCTAACAGAAAATTTAAAGCAACTTATTTCGAAGGTATTTCAATAAAATTTCTATTAACTAATTTATTACAGCTCCCCCTAAATTGATGCACATTATTTTAACTGTATGTCATACAATAGAAATTTTCATTCATATCAACAAAAAATTTTATTCATTTTAGTTTATACATACTTCTTCCTATTTATACATCCACATTTTCTCCCCCTTTTTGTCATAATCAAAAAAGTTGAAATAAGTAATATTCATGAGCAATCATAAAAAATGCATATGTATTGAACTTGTCATTAATAAAAAAGAATTTTAGATACAATGTATATACATCAGAGAAATTACAAAAATGTATAATGAAGAATTACATCAGAGGGAAAGTGTAAAAAGGCAGTAGTGTCACTTGGGTGGTTTGGGTTTTCTCTAGTAGGTCTTTAAAAAGATATCTTTGAGATGTGGAAGAGGTGACTTGGGTTGAGAAGATGATGGTGTAAGAGAGGGCTTGCATGTTCTAGGCCATTTTGGTGGAGGAGATGAAATGAAAAATGGATCCCTAGGAACTGCTATAAGAGGTTCATGGGTATATGCTATAATTCCACAGCTTGACACATAGATAAAATCAATTCTCTCTTGAAATTTTGGATCTAGCAGTTTAGGAAAGACTGCAGGAAACCCTTTCAAGATATTTTTTGTGTTTGCATTTATCCTAGCTATATAGTTTTGATAGTACATGGTGATTCTTTCAAGAGGAGCTTTTTTGTGTTCCTTGGGAGGTAG
The DNA here is from genome assembly GCA_036873735.1 of Pouteria campechiana. NCBI lineage: Eukaryota > Viridiplantae > Streptophyta > Magnoliopsida > Ericales > Sapotaceae > Pouteria > Pouteria campechiana. The sequence goes on from JAYJMB010026661.1 coordinate 9,395, forward strand.
TATTCTTGGCTTCTTGGCTTCCTCTTAGTTTTGAAGGATGAAGGCTATGTTAAAGAGGATTGTTTGGGTTGTGGTTTTGGTTTGGGTATGGTAAAAGGTGGTGATGAGGATTTTGGTTTTTGAAAAGTAGCTGGTGGAGGTTGTATCTATCTTATTCTATCTTGAATAGAAGGATCTAAAAGTTGAGGGTATGAAAGAGGGAGATTGTTAAGAATGGCCTCTGAGATGACATTATTGTAAAAGGAATATTCTTCCTTAATGAGAATAAAGAATTGATTAGGACTTGATGGAGATGGAAACACTTTTTGATGAGTTTTGATGCTAGAAGCATCTAAAGAAGTCTTCAGAGAACTCTTGAAGAATTAACTCTCTCTTAGGAATGTGAATTGTGTGACCTTTGGGAGTCAAAGGAAGATTTGAAAGAATTTGAATCCTGTGTAGAATATTAGGATCCTCAAGTTCTAAAAATGAAAATTCTTGAGGGAGTATAATGATATTTTGAGAGAGAAACATTCTGGCAACTTCAAAATTGATTTTGGTTTTATTTGCAAACTTAGAAAAGGTCATCCTAATTGGATTGATAATTAGAATGAGAATGTCAAGATTGTTAATAGTTTGTTTTAGAGGAGATTTTGGAGGAGTTGGAATTTTTCTCCATGCTAGACGAATTTAAAGTGAGTCCCATTCTGGTAGAATTTGATCAATTCATTCAGGAAAGAGTTCTCCTAACAAATAAAGATCTTTTTTAGTGATTCCCAATTCATCAAATGTTCTTGGGGGAAGAAAGTACCATTTAGGAATTGGTACAATGATAGGATACTTTCCATATCTAACAATGGCTTGATGAGGATTGGAAAGATAATCCTCTGGGAATGGTGGAACTAATGATGAAGGCTATGTTGGAGGAGGCTAACTCATAGATTGAGCAACCTCTGGAATGATAGAACATGATGAAAGATGAGGAGGTGAAGGTGAGGGAGAAGACATCACTGTTATTGGGGAGTTGGTTCTAAATGGTGAGGAGTGATGTGATGATGATGAAAAGTGAGTTAGAGGTGGAGAGAAATGAGGATGAGGTGGTGAAGTGAGGATGACAAGCTTGACCTCTGAATGATTCTACTAGTGATTGCAGAGAATCAAGTCTTTGATCGATCTTATCAGCTCTTAGGATCATAGATGACATGGCAGTGGAAAGATTATGATCCATTCTATTCATTTGAAAGGCTAGAGTAGACAGATAATGTTCAATCATTATTAGTCTATTTTCTAGGTGTAGTGGGATTGGTTGTGAAATGGGAATTGATGATGTGGATGGTTGATGAGCATGAGTGAGTCTAATGGGTGAAGGAGATTGGATGGGTGTGAATGAAGTGTTGGTTGCTGCTGTTATCTTATTTTCTTCTCTTAATACTTCTTCAGACCCTTGTGCTCTGACATTTCCTTGGTCTTCTTTAGAGACTTCTTCTCTTACTCCAGGGTCTCCTATCTTGTTGGACTTTCTAATTCTTGCTCTTTTGACCTTGATCTTTTTAGTTGATCTATTTTTTTTAGTTTTTCACTGATCCAACCTTCCAATGTCCTTTTGAAACCCATTCTTTTTAATGTTCTTTCATCAACTATGTTTGAGTCTTTAGACTCTTGTTTCTTCTCTCTTGTCAAATCTACTCTTGCATCTCTAAGAATTTTGGTGAAGATCATTCCATATGGAAGTGAAAATATTATTGTAGATTTCACTAGATGTAGATGATCCACTATGATTTGTGCAAGGTTTATCTTCTTTTTGTTTTTCAAAGGCCACAATACTTTTGTATCCTTATCTAAAATTGAGTATGTGGCTCCTGTCCTTGAATACACATTATTTATCACCATTTTGTGTGCCAATTTAAATAATTTTGTTTTGTATCTATTTCAACTCCTTCCAATTCTGAGAACAATCTTACTCTACTTGATGACCACTTAACATGTTCTTCTTCTACTCTGGGAAGTTTGAGGACTCTTCTCAGATTACTAGGGGATAGGTTTATTTCAATCTCTCCTATCCATTATTTTTCTATATTTGAGTTCAGATTACTGATTAAAGCCTTCACCATTCTAGGATAACATGGCTCTTTACAGCTTAGAAAATTAATCCAACCATGGAAATGAAACCATTCGCATACTTCCAGGTTCATTCCTCTTTCTCCAAATACATCAAAATTGAATGACCTACCCTTGAAAATTTTCTTATTCTCATACCTTTCAAGATATCTAGAGTAGGCATTTTCTTTATTAAGAAAAATTACCTCACATGTGTCATCTTCTCATCACACTCTTTAAGAGATTCCTATCTCTAAGGCTTCATCCCTTTCCTTCCTTCTAATGCTTGAATCAATTGATTTTGTTCTTGCCATTGTAGTGGAAAGATTTGGGGATTCAGAGATTGATGGAGAAGATATGTTGGAAGACTCGCTTGAGCTTAGGAGTTTGAATCAAGCAAGAAGTTGAGGGGTTTCTTTGAAGGGATGCTCTCGGATGCTTTGGGAAAAGAGGGTTTTAGGTTTTTAGAAGCTTTTGAGTTAAATAGAATTTTGGATTTCAATTTCTCTAAAATATGTAATCGAAGGTTCTGAAAGCAGGATATGCGATCTTTGGAGGTAGCGATCATGATGGTTTAGTGACTCTGAAGCTTTACTTCAGAGACAACATGATATATTGAATTCTTTGAGATAGATTTTTGGAGGAATAGACTTCTTTCGGAGGCTTTTTAGACCTTCTTCGGAGAGTTCGAAATCTTATTTCGGAGGCTCCAAAATATTGCTATTTTTTTATTTGTTAATTTAGAGCAATTTTTGCCAGAGCTATTAGCAAGAAACTAATTTAAATATTTTGTAAATGTTTTACTAATTTTCAACTTAAGCATTTGGATCAAAAACACCTAATTCTCTTCTTAATTTACTAAATCTATCTTTTGAAAGAGGTTTAGTAAAGATATCTGTTAATTGATTTTCAGTAGACAAATTCTAAACATATATGATTCTAAACATGATCTTTGATAAAGTGATGCTTAATCTCTATATGTTGTATTCTGGAATGTAAGGCTGGATTTTTGGTCAGACTTATGGCACTATTGTTGTCATATTTTATGGGAATATCAACAAAGTTGAGACTAAAATTATTTAATTCTTGGTTCATCCAAAGGATTTGAGCATAACAACTACCAGGTACTACATATTCTGCTTCAGTAGTTGATAATGACATAGATGTTTGTTTATTAGAGCACCATGATATGATCATGCTTCCTAGAAACTGATATGATCCTAAGGTGCTCTTCCTATGTACTTTATATCCTGCAAAATCTGCATCTGAGTACCTTAATAAATTGAAATTAAAACCTTTTGGATACCACAAACTGAGGTTTGGGGTGTCTAAAAGGTATCTAAAGATTTTTTTATAACAATTACATGTGACTCTTTGGGATCTGATTGAAATCTAGCACACATGTAGATACTAAACATTATATCTAGTCTACTTGCAATTAAATATAATAATGATCCTATCATGCTTCTATAGAGTTTGTTACATACTGATTTACCTCTTTGATCTTTGTCCATCTTTATTGAAGTGCTCATTGGTGTTCCATATCTTTTACCATTTTCTATATTGAATTTCCTTAGGAGTTATTTTATATACTTGACTTGTTGAATGAAGATTCCTTCTTTCTCTTGTTTGATTTATAATCCCAAGAAGAAATTGAGTTCACTCATCAAGCTCATTTCGAATTCTCCCTACATAGTCTTAGAAAATTTTTGATAGAGATTTTCATTAGTTGCACCAAATGCTGTATCGTTAATACAAATTTGAACTATAGAATGTCTTTCTTTGCATGGTTAATGAAGAGAATGGTATCCACTTTACCCTTTGAAAAATTCTTTTTAATCAAAAATTTGCTTAGCCTCTCATACCAAGCTCTGGGAGCTTGTTTCAAACCATAGAGAGCTTTCTTGAGTTTGAATACATGATTTGTACAATGAGAATCTTCAAACTAAGAGGGTTGTTCCACATAGACTTCTTTGTTAATCAAACTATTCAAGAATGCACTTTTTATGTTCATTTGATATAGCTTGAAATCCATATATGTTGCAAATGCAAGAAGTATTCTAATGGCTTCAATCCTTACAATAGGAGCATATGACTCTTCAAAGTCAATACCCTCTTTCTTGACTATACCATAATTCCGTATTCGCCTAGTTTGTTCCTAAAGACTCATTTTGTTCCTATAACAGATTGATGGTTTGGTCTTGGAACAAAAGTCCACACATCATTTCTCTTAAATTGATCCAGTTCTTCTTGCATAGCTAAAATCCACTTTTCATCTTCTAATGCTTAGTCTATGCAAGTTGGTCCTAATTGAGAAATGAAGGCAAAATTTTTATATATTTGGTGATAGGATGATTTAGTTCTCAGTTTATCGAACACAACACCAATTATCTGGTTTTCGGGATGAGAATGCATAAACCTCCAATCTTTGGGAAGAGATGAGTTACCATCCTCATTTACCTTTGTTGTGGATGGTTCATCTTCATCTGTTGTTGTCTCTGATAATGGAGCTTTTACTTGATTATCTTTTAATTTCAGCGTCTCCACACTTGTTTGAAGATCTTCTATCTAATCATCAAAATCACTATTTCTTTTTATAGAGTTAGTATGTTCATCAAATTTAACATAGATAGATTCTTCTAAAATCTTAAGTCTTAGGTAGACTAAATGCTTTATTAACAATGGAATAGCCCAAAAATATGCCTTAATTAGATCTATTATCAAATTTTCCAAGGTTTTCTTTGTCATTGTTAAGAATAAAGCACTTGCAACCAAAGATATGAAAATATCAAATATTTGGTTTCTTGCCATGGTATAATTTAAATAAAAAATTTTTGATTATGGATCTAGCAAAGATTCTGTTAATGATATAGCATGTGATGTTCATTGTAGTCTGTTTAGGTTTGAATTTTCTATTTTGTTACTGTCCACTTTTTTTTTTTTGGTTTCATTTTTAATAGAGTGGAAGTTAACATCTTTTTCAGAGCATTGTTCTCAGCTACTACTTCTTCAACTTCACTATTGGTGTTCTTGTCAATATTGAGCTTGAAATTTTCTTCCTTTATTTTGGAACATTCATTTGCAATATTTTTGAGCTCCCTTTTTGTTTTTCTATACTTCTCTTTCAAAGTAATGAAATCTAAATATAATTCTTCTAACATTTCTTCATGACTAAGATTTTCAAAATCAGAATTTACCTACTCTTCATGGATTGCCATGAAGCTAATTCCAGTATGACGTTCATAATGAGTGTTTTTGTTTGGAGAGAGTTGATTGATTTGAGCTTCGTGTTCTTCTTCTTCTACACTTTTACTTTCATTTATAATGTTCTCTAGCATTGCCCGTGTTGCTAAAGATTTCTTCTTCTTCTAAAACTTTCTACTAGTTCTGTTGTTGTTATTGTTGTTGTTGCTATTATTCCTTCTATCAAAATATGAATTGTATTTCTTCTTTTGTTAATCATTTTGTCTCTTGTTTGGTTCTAGACAGTAAAACTTCATATGTCCAAGTTTCCCACATTTGTAACAGGTGGGTGGCTCTTTCTTTCTGTCATTTCTTCCAAGGTTATTTCTTGAATTATTTCCAAATATTTTCTCATAATCATTGCCATATCTTCATCTTCATCTCCACTTGTGGATGCATCAGTTTGGGATTCTTCATTTCTTGATTCAACTTTAAGAGCAATTGCTTTCTTGGCCTTTGTTTCTTTTGTATTTTTCTATTTTATTAATACTTCATCAGTTATAAGAGACCTCATGAGCTCTTCTAGACTCATTGTGTCCAAATTCCTTACTTCCTAGATTGCTGTTACTTTAGGCATCCAATGCTTTAATAAAGAACTCAGAATTTTCTTTACCATTTTGAGCTCTACATACTTTTCTCCAAAATTTTTCAGCCCATTTGTTATCTTTTGAAATCTTTTGAACATGTTTGAGATAGATTGTCTTGTTCATGTTGAATGTTTCACATTCCTACATAAGAAGATTTATCTTAGTTTCTCTTACTTGCTTTGTACCTTCATGTGAAACCTCTAGTTTATTGTAGATTTCCTTTGTAGTATCACAAGAGGATATCTTGTCAAACTTAGCAGATGTAAGGGTGCAATAAAGATAGTTCTTTGCCTTAGCATCTTTCTCAGCTGCTAGAATTTCCTCAGCAGTGTATTTATCTTTAGTATTTAGGACAATCAAACTATCCTTGATGGTTTTCCATAGCTGATAATTTGAGGCCAAATAAAGATTCAAGTGCAAAACTAAATAAGAGATTAATAAAATAATATACTTGGACAGGTATTTTTATAGTGGTTCGGCACTTCATTTGGGTTCCTACTCCACTTCTCTGAGTTAGCCTTTTCTGCTAAACTCAGGTTTCACTAACACTTGTTGGTTTTCCAAGCTCACCAACAAACTTATACAAATTGGTTTTTCAATTCCACCATCAAACTTATACAATTACTCAGCAAGTGTCCTACTTGCTTTCACTACACAAATGCAAGTTAACAAACTTTAAGAGATATGCAAAAATGAAAGTGTACAAATATTAATGCCTCTAACAGACTAATTTTGTACGAAGTTTGAAAGTAATAAACACAAATAATATAATAATAAATGCAATAGGATTTAGATCTCCAATTGTTGTTGAATGGATGAATGGCTTTGAATGCTTCTCCAAATGAATTGCAATAGAGCTCAAAAGCGTGGAAGAAAAGCCTTGAAGTCTTTTTGAAAATGCTCTTTTTGATTTTCAATGTAAAACTATTATTTGCTTCAATCTCACTTAACTCCTTTTATATTTGAGATTTCTGACTTTTCCTTGGGACCTTTGACTTTCTCCGCTGTGGTAGGTGAAAACATTTAATGCTGAGAAACACTTGAGTTTAAGGTTGTTGTACGCTCAATGCTATTTCAGAGGCCATGAACTAACATCAGATCCTCTGAAATTGTAAATGACTTGAGAAGTTTACCCTCAGCTTAGTATGTCACTATTACTTTGGATGCACCAAAGGTGGTCTTTGGAGGCTCCAAAATGGCATTTTTGGAATGACCTGCTTTGGAATCGTGGAGGTCGACTCCGAAGTAGTTGGATTTGTGAGTCCATGACTCTGAAGCCTTTTTCTGTTTCCAAAGTAAGTTTTTTTGTGACTCATAAACATATTTTTAGCTTGAAAATACCTTGTCGACTCTAAACTTATTTTGGCTTCATTTGATGAGCTTGACTAAACTCCAAAAGTCTGGTTTATCTCTAAAGTAAGTATGTCAATAACTCCGAAGCATTAAATTTAAGCTTCAATGCTGACTCTAAAGGAGTTCACAATCTTGGAAGTATTTATATTTTGATTTTGATGAGTTGTGTCTTCCAAAGAGCGTTCTATTGACTCTAAAAGAAAATGACTTAACCCTGAATCCTATGTATTCGTGACTCTGAAGCATTATTAATACTTTTTTTTGTTATTTTCCTATCTTCGAAATGCTTTAGTGGCTCCAAGATTTCCTTGTTGAATCTAAAGCTTGTGATTTTGTGATTCTGACAGACTGTTCCCTTGTCTCTGAAGCTTTCCAATGGTTTTGAAGCACCTTGACTGATTCCAAAGTATATAACTTCATGATTCCAAAGGATTGAGTTTCGAATCCAAAGTTGACTCCGAAGCTTCCTTGAAACTTTGAACTTTCTATTTTCTTATTTTAAGTATATGTGTAATTTTTATAGTTAATGTTCATGAGCATTTACTTAGTTTCTTTCTTTGATCATTATGAAGATTAGTCTCAAGTTAAAATTCTAAACATTCCTGCAGAATGCTTAAGAATGAATTATTAGTATCTTAGTGCTTCACTCATGTCTTTGCTCTTTATCAAAACATATTCGGTTAAGAATATTCATCATCAAAATCAAGCTTGTTTTAGGATAGTACATTCACCATGTGTGAATGGGTATGCTATGGTATAGTGTAACACCTGTGGTGTTGAAATTTGTAGGAAATTTTTTGCATTAGAGTAAAGTGAAGAATTGAGGTAATACACAGTGGTTTATAATGAAATTGTTATGGAAGATTGAATGGAGTGACATGAACCCAAGTAATGATTTTGAGTAAAGTCATGCATATGACTTGAATGACCAATATAGCATGATTATTATGTATAATGTGATGTGTATGAGATATTGAATCAAATTTTGAGATAATTTTAGAATTTTGAACTATCAAGTGGAAGGTTATGTGAAAAGAACTCAACAGATGAATTTGAGCAAAAGCATATATTTTAGATATACAAAGGATCTAAACTAGTCATTATGTGTATTGTGATGTGTGTGAAACATTAGTTTGAGTTTTGGATATAACTTGGAATGAAAATGGTCTATGAAGTTACTTATGACAGAAAATTCAGTTAAAATGAATTGAATAGGTGAGTTTTGATAATTGACCTCAAATGAGATCGAAAATAGCATGAATATATTTTTTTTATGTAATTTATATGTGGGGAATCTTGGTGTAAGATTTGGATACATTTTAGAATAAAAATGGGATGTGAAGTCATTATAGTAGAAAAATTTAGAGAAATTTGGTTAAAAACAACTAAATAAGTGATTTTTGAAAATTGACTTCAAATAAAGTGGTAAATAATATAAAAAAGTATTATTTCATGTATGTGGTGTGTGATAAGTGATTATTGGGAGATTCAAAGTGTTTTATATCAAATGGGGCTATGGATGATTTTTCATAAGTGCAAAAGCTGAATTTTGGAAAAAGGGTTTATTGTGATTGAATTTTAACATAGATAAATGGACTAATTTGAAAATATATTCAACATGAAAGTTGTAGTTCATAAATTTATCTATCCAATGTAAGAAAGATCACTCAAGTCTGGTGTCTTATGAGAAATTTATGATTAATATACCGAAGCTATTCCAAGTGAATGAAAAATAACAAGATGAATGTGATGAGTCAACTTCATAAACATTTTTGGCATATTTGTGGGATGATTTAGAAAATTTTTTTAACATAGTAGTTGTATCCCTTGAATTTACTTTCTAATTACTCAAAAATTAGGTCATTTGGACATCGGATGCAAAAGTTATGTTAAAATTACTGTCACTATGTTAGATGAGAAATAGCTTTCCATGGCAAAACTTTTCTCTACCGCGGCAAGCCCCTAGAAATCTTTTTTTTTTTTGGCATCTGGTGATAGCTTTCCATGGCAAGATCATTTTTCTACCACATCAAGGTTATTTTCTACTATGGCAAGGTCCCAAAATTGCCCATTTTGGCCATATAGCAAGACCTTGCCACGACAAGAGTCCACTGACACGCCGGAGCATCATAAAAACTTGACTTTTTAACCCCCAAACCAATTCCATTTGATTATTTTCCATTTAGCTTCTTCTCCCATGCCTTAAAATCATGCCCTAGACTCTGTTTAGAATGATTCTATCATGATTTAGCTAGGGAATTCCTATTTTAAGTAAGAATCCATTATTTCTTGAAGAAGATGATAAAACCCAATTGTTGGATTCATGGATTGGGAAAAAAGATGTTGTTTGGTGCAAATGGATAATGCTACTTGGAACTTTGGGCTTGGATTTTCATCCATGAATGGAAGTTGTGCTGGTAATCTCCAATAAAATAATTTTTCCCATCCGAATTTTTGTTTTTGCTTAGCTAAGGTTTTATAAATTCTATGTACAATGATTTTTGGAAGAAATTTCATGATGTATGTTGTATAAATCATAGGGAAGATCATTAACTATGCTTAATAATATGTTAAAACTGAATTGGGCATAAAAATAGATTTTGGGGTTATTAGGGTTTCTATGAACAAAAAATTTTGGGAAAATGATGAAATTGATATGGAAATCATGGGAGAAATGGCTATATGGGTTAATTATAGTGATTTGGACATAATAATCCATGGATTTGGCTTACTTGAGCTTCTACCCAATCTATAAATAGTGATTTTTGCCCAATTAAGTAGTTTATAAGTAATAATTATGGGAAAAATGATTAAGACATGAATTAAATTATTTTGGGATTTGTTTGAGTTGTTTGGGAATGAAAAATCTGATGTTTGGACAAATACCCAAATTAGGTGTTAAAAAGGATTTTGACTTTAAAATGATTAAATGACAAATTGGGTGAGTTGAGGACTTAACTAACTAGTTTATTTTGATCAGTGAGGTTAATGGCACAATAATTATTTTGTATAAAGATTTGGATTCCATATAATTAAATATGGAAATTAATTGAGAATCTCTATTGAGATATGGGTTTAGCCATAAATCATATTCATTAGTTTGGAAGAAATCAGTTTGAGTTATGTGTATAATGAATGTGATTGTTACCCTGTACAGGATGATCTGAGAAGGATGAAAAAGTGTAAAATTGAAGGAATGGTTGGAAGCTAATAACCTGAGGTAAGTGGGAATTTGTTTCCATTGAATGGCTAGGGATAATGTATATCCCATTTGTTTGAAATCCGTGCATGTATGTTTTAATTTGGGGATAATGGATATCCCGTATTTGTTTAAGTTGATGTTGTTTAGTTGTTAGGGATATTACATATCCCTTAGATCGAAATATTTGGTATTTTGGATTGATATGGATGTCTAATGTGAGGATGAATAAGATCCCTTTGTTGTATGTTTAATTTGAAGATTGGTTCAATATGAGCTTATTTGATTGAATGGAAATAAAATGGAATTCTTTATTTGGTAATATTGATTATTTGATATGGAATTTGCTAATTATGGATTAATTGTTGTTTAATACATTTGTCTACTTACTGAGTTGCCCAGACTCATACCTTCTTATTTATTTATTTTTAGCTAATAGGCCAGGTGAAAACTTCCCAAATATGGATTGGGATTGTTGAGCAAGATTGAAGACTCTTTAATTATGGTATTTTGATTTGTAATTGGTTGTATAATTGTATTATATTTGAAGGATTCAAATGATGTATAATAAGATATAATATTGGTTTGTTAATGGATTTTAAGGAAGTAGATTGCCATTATGATTCTACCCAGACCTTGGGCTGTGGGAATGTGGGTAAGTGTGTGTGTTTTAGTATTTATATTATGGCTATATTAATTTTAATAAACAATTATATAGGTTAAACCCTAATAATTTAGGGGATACATTGTCCATAATGGGACTCGAGCACCCTACCCTAAAAGTGGCCAAATTTAGTTGAAATCCCTGTGTAAAATGATCAGTCGAGCCTCGGAAGACGAAGCGTGACATATAGCCAATATTAATTGATTATGGAAGTACTATGATAGTATAATGTGATTGAAATAAGTGGATAGTATTGATGATAGATGGACATTATGATAAGAGTAACACAAGGAATTGTGATGATGCTTATATGCATCTCGATTACCTATTTGAATGATGAAACTGTGAAATCTTATGAATTTGAATTCAAATTTGTATGCTTAATCGAATTGTGATGGTAATCATTGGATTCCTTTGGTTAAAGTGGTTGTGTAAACTTTGTTGATTATTTGATTCTTTTGATTGCCTATAGCATGCTCCTTGATAAATTTTGGTTGTAATAGATGATACGCTTAAACCTGCTTGAATAACTTTGCATGTGAACAAATTGTTTGGATAAAGCATTATGTGTATCATGATTGGAAATTTTTATGAATTGTTAAATGGCTTGTTAAGCCTATTTGTTTATAAACATTATGAATGACAAATGATTGTATGTGTTATGATTTGTAATGTATTGCTATGTGTATTGTATTTAAGAATGAGGATGTGGTATATTTTCATATGTTCATTGATATGGGGATTGTCATAGGACTCTACTATAGTCGAATTGAATTATTTTGATTGATAATGTAAGTGATAAACTATGTATATAAATTTCAAGAACTTCAGTCGATATAGTTTGAATGAATGTAAGTCAGATGAATATCCGACCTTTGTATAGATGTTGAAAATTATTGATTTAATTTGATATGAAATTGGGTTTAGTAATTTGATGATAAATGCTTGGATTAAGATTATTTTAGGTACTAAAGGACCACATGCACGCTTAAGTTGGATTTGGGTTTGGATGTTGGTTAGAATACCATTAGTATGTAATTGAGTTTGAATACTAATTGAAAAAGATCAATTTTGTGAATTTGGGTTTGATTATTTGATTAAGGTTTGAATAATTAGTTTTTTGATTGAGGTATGCCCGGGTTTGGTTATTTGATCGGGATTTGGATATGTGATTATGTGATTAGTATTTGCACATTTGGCCATTTGATTGAGGCTTTGCTTTGGATGCCTCTTGGAATGTGATTAACATGTAATTGAAAATGAGATGCTTGCTAGATTATAATTGTTTTGTTTGAGGTTTGGATGCCTGTCAGAGTGCCTACTTTGGTTACTTGGGATCCCGCCCCTCTCCAGGCTTTATTTGTTTGATGCCGCCTTTAATGGCGAAAAGGCCTGATCAACCTATTGTATATGGACTCCTTTGCTTATTTCATGAGTATGGATGAAGAGCTTGTAACTTCTTGGTTACAATGAAGGCAAGATACCATGTGGTCATGGACCTCACAACATTTGTAGCCAAATTATAGGGATGGACCAAAATACACCAAGTTGTAAAGGAGTTGAGTCCACTTGATTGTGGTTGCCACCTAGCTATGGTTTAGATCACTTGGTTTGATTGTGGTTGCCACTTGAGTATGGTTTAGACTACTTGGTTTGGATGTGGTTGCCACTTGATTTTTGTTTAGACTACTTTGTTTATGGCTGAGTCCACTTTGTTGTAGGCCTTCCGAGCATGTTATTGGCGAGGGACAAGTGAAATATGTTGGTTTTGGATACATTTGTTTGAAAATAGTATGATAACGTATTTTTTAATGACCATATGGATAGAATGAAAGAATAGATAGAGGAAATTGTGTTTTGTTTTAGGGACACATGATAGTAGTTCTATTTGCATGTGTAAGATTAATTTAGGGATGAATGAATGACAAGATATATGTGGATGATAGTATGGTATGAGATTGCATAGTTTGGATTATGAGACATCATGTATCTTAAGTATGATATTGATATTGTATAGTCATTGTCTGATAATTTTGTATTCTTATGAGTATATATTATTGTATAGTATGCTATGGAATTATTGTGCCTCAAAATTTTGAAATTGCATATGCGTTGTGATATGAATTGTGTTATTACAATTGAGTAATATCCAATTGATGCATTATGCTGAAAAATGCTTTGAGAAAATGGCCTATCAGTCTTATTTTAATTTTGATAACTTTAATGTTTAACACTTTTTTGAAAAAATTCTATATCTATACCAAATTCTTCTTTAAAATATTGCTGAAATATTACATTTTTCTTATACATGAAGCATCCAAAAATAAAAGTCCTGAAAATAGAAATCCTTTTTCAATTGAATTGCTGCACACATGTCCCACCATCTGATTTTCATGTAATTCACATTAAAACTTTCAAAAATACTTTGAAAATAGTGTGTGAAATTTCTAATTAAATTCCAATCGAAGTAAATACTTCATCTTCAAGTAATTGATCTCAACCATGCATCTAGTAATCTATCTACTATTTGTCAACTTCATAATTAGCTTTATAATTCCACTTTACCATCATGATTAATTCTTAATTAATGGATAGGATTGATGCCGCCACAATGGTACATGTCCTCATTAAGACTGTTTTGCCAAAGATAGCATGTTCTCGCCCAAATTGACCTAAATTCCACCAATTTACTTGAAACACAAATTAAATCTATTAAGTTCAATATTTGATTTAATGTAGATATAAATTAATGAAATCATGTCAATTGAGGATCCAAAATATTTGAATTTAGGTATTAAAATATGATAAATTATGATCTTATCAAATACCCCAAAATTTAGCTTTTGATCATCCTCGAGCAAAGTAGCAACAAAAACTCATAAAATAGTTAGGATTGTCTCTCTTGATCAATTAAGAATATGCTAGACAAATTACACATGTAAACATAACTTAGATTTTATTTAAGACACTTGCCAAGTAATCTCATGAAACTCATGCTTCATCAACCCTTTCACGAAGTGAAAATATGTGTGTGTGTGTGTGTGTGTGTGTGTGTGTGTGTGTGTGTTTGTGTGTGTGTTTGTGTGTGTGCAATGTCAATCTCTCTCTACATGCATGCTTTTCAGCAAACATTTGATTCTAATGATCTTCACAAAACACTCAATGAGTTTGCTTTTCATAATCACTCTATACTAATATAGATCACTCTGATCACTTGGATCAATAGATCTTTGTTAAGCTTGTAATTGGGTTTGGATAACAAAGAAAAGAAGTATAGATTCATAAAGTAAGAGATCATAACTGAATTACACATGAATGTTCACTTTCTAAACTTTTGTTTAGAGTTTTCTCAATTTTATTATTATTATTATTTTGGGCTTTATCATTATTATACTCCCAATCTTATTTTCTGTTAAGTTCATTGGGATATGATCCCCCCAATTATGGGCTATAGTATCATACCCCCAAACTTATTTTGTTTTGAACTCATGGAGATGTGGTCCCCCTAATTAAAACTTAATTCCTTAATTCTTTTCTTTTATCCTGTTTTTCTTCTCAGTGGCATTCTTCTTTTTAGCAACCCCAAATTTATCTTCTTTTGCACTGCTATACCTCTCTAACAACCATGTGCATAAAATATGTTTCTTAATAGGTCAATCATGATTTTTTATGCTAAAAATGTCTGGATGATGAGGCTAAAGAAAGAAAAGTTGAATGGTGGTCTTTTAGATACTTTGTACATGTCATTCTTTCATTAAGGCATAATGAGGACACTAGTGACATGAATGTACTAGGTTAGCTTGAGAGGCTCAAATTGATCAAAGAATGCCTAAATCACTTCCAACTAAATGCGTTTTCTAGGATTTCGCTTTAAGGGATAATCAAACGAAGTTTGGCATGCTTATGTCAACCAAAATAAGTCATTGTATTCCCACAACTATCAACTAATCCACATACACTTTGCATGATCATAATATAATGTGCTCAACAAAATTTTCAACAGTTATGAAAAAGAAGGACTTATCACAAGAATCATTAAATCATTAGATAACATCTATTCTTCCTTGTAAATCATGTGCAATGGTAATAAAAAAACTCAACATATGTTATTGATCATCAAGAGAGAATCCATCGTATTCAGTTCCATCATGTTAGTATAATTGCTCTTGGATTTTCTTTAGCTAAGTCATCAAAAGTGAAGCTCATAAAAATTATACCTAAATTTAAAAAAATTTGCCCAAAAACTAAATGCACTTAAATGCAAATCCCAAAACACCCCCCATAAACCGAACATTGTCCTCAATGTGAAATAATGAAAGATGGTTAAGTTCAACAACTTCCTTAAAAGAGTGCATTCTCATCCTCTTCTTCTAGAGCTAGCTTGGCATCTTCTAAAAGTTGAATGTGTTCCTCTTAAAACTGCAACATAAACATCTCCCTTTAAAAATATAGTTACTTTTTCTTTTTATAGATAGAGTTCCTCCTTCTACAAAATACATAAATAGAAATTAAAAATAATCTATCCTAATAGTAAAGAAAATAGACAAAAAACTAAGCTAAATGCTAAGAAAATAAAGAAAGTTCAAAAAGCTTGGGTTGCCTCCCAAGAAGCTCTTTGTTTATAGTCTCAGCTTGACTATGGCCTTCAATCTTTGAATTGAAATTTAGCTCTTTAGTGTTCCGACTCTTTAAAAATTGTTAATGGCATGTGGAATTTTGGTGCTCCTAGTTGATGAACATAGTTCATTGATTCTGCATCTTTTAATTCATCTCCATCAACCAGTACTACTTCAACTATGTTTATGATTCTCCTAAAAATTCCTTAGTGATTCCATCCACTACATCTATCTTAGATCTCCTTGGAAAATATTGAACTTTACTGGATGGTCCTAGAATTGCATAGACACTTTTTCTTCCATACTTATAAAAGAAGAAAAAATAATCACTGGAAAGAATAAATTGTTGCTTACAAATGCATACCTTATTGAGACAATTGCTTCAAATTCACTTTTGTGAAAGTTTCTTCCTCTATTAAATCTTCATTAAGATTTTCAATCGTCTCACTAGTTTTTTTCTTGTGGGAAGACATCTAAAACTAGAATTTGCTCATTGTCGTCACAAGGTTTTTCAACAACTTTGTACAGCTTCAAATGCTTAGGAAAAGGGACTGGCGGATTATAAGGTGGTGGTGGCTTGTAATTAAGTGGAGGATTAAGAATTGGGAACACAACTCTCTTGGCATTCACCTCCTCTTCATCATCTGCAAAAATATTATAATTTTTAATCACATCACCAACTTTATCATCTATTACCTTACTGCCAATTAACATTATAATCACATTAGCTTGCTCAGGCTGACTTGATAGCTTTCTAGCTGTGTAAATCTGCACAGCCTCTACAATCTGCCCCAACTGAGTCTCTATCTTCTTCATGGATGCCTCCATTATAACGGCCCACTTTCAAGGCATTACTCAGGCAAGTACAGAATGACTCTCGGCCAGAGTCTCCCTTGAACTTACCTAGTTACACTTATATACATTTACAAATACCCACAAATGCCTAGAATTATAGTTGCACTGTAAAGCTAAAGTGTATGGAAATAATTCTTGCATCTAATTAAATAATGAGATGTAGCTAAAAACACTCCACATAATTAAATTTATATGATTTACACCATTAACATATTAAATGAATCATACTTTATATACATTCCAAAATATTTATCAAAAAGTTAAAAATTTCTTGTTATCATGATTTATCCCTCTCTTGAGCTCTAACCCCTCGTTGGGCTCCATCTTCTGGCCTGTCAACTAAAACATAATAAAATATAGTGAGTTCGAGTAACTCAGTAAGTAGGCATAAATCAAATAAATAATTAATCATACAATATAATAAAATTCACATGCTTAAAACCAAACTATACTAAACTACACAATCATAGATTACATATGATTAATAACAAAATTCCTCATTCAAAATCCACTACAATGTCTACTATATCTGATTGAATTTACTCACAATGAAACTCACTTTCTTTTTTAATGCAATCCTTTCAGTTCCAGTCATTTAAGGTAATTTGCCCACAAACAATCAACACCATATTCAAGAGGCCATAAGCCAAACCAAATGCACAATGTCACAATCAAATGGACTCATCTTTCTTACAACTTTGGTGTAATTGAGTTTTTCCCAACTACCCTAGCTACAAGTGTTACAAGACTTGAAATATCCCACCTTTACTATAACTCAGCAATTATAGGCTTCTCATTTACACTTACTAAGTAATTAGAGGAGTCTCATAAACAATAGGTTGATCAGACCTCTTCGCCAAGAAGGCGATATCCATAACAAAGCCCTAACAAGGGCGGGATCCCAATGACCCAATGACCATCCCGATAGGTGTCCAAACCCAAATTACTATACTTCATGCATGATTAAATGTAAAATTCATAATCAAATAATAACATGTCCATTCCATTATCAACCATGTATTATAACTCTTAAACTATTCAATTGTCGTCATGACAACGCATTTATCTAAACTTGCTTTCAATTCTCAATCAAGTAACCAGACTCAATTATATCCTTAGTAAAACATCATTTCCAAATGCATATATTTCACTAAATGCATGAATAAGTGAAGTCATTAAGTATTATAACATCATACCTCATTGTTCTCATATCTTCTATATTTGTCAATTATTCTTCAAAATGTTCCTATAAAACACACTTTTAACAAACAAAATTATCATAAAAATACCTAAATTATCAAAATATACCAAATATTAAATTATTGCAAAAGTTACTATTCATAGCTGGAGTTTACTGCGGGAGGGAAATAGCTTGCCGCGGCAAGGTCACTGCACATACAAACTTTTATTGTTCACAATGGAAGCTTGCCGCGGTAGGGCAATACCTTACCGCGGTAGGGCAATGTCTTGTCGCAGTAAGGTATCACCTTGCCTCGGTAAAATCCCTACTACCTCCCTTTTTGCCCTTGATCGAGCTCCTTGCCGCGGTAGAACAATAGCTTGCCGCGGCAAGGTCCTTACTACCACCTATTTTTTCTAAAAATTATCCTATTTGTCCTATTCCCAATAATTCCTATTTAGCCACTTTAATTCCCTCAAATTTTACTTTGTTTAACCTTGATTCTCTAGCACTAATTCCACCTATCCATCAAAATACTTTAAGAAATAATTCAATTCTATTTACAATATATAGTGGTTTCATAACCTTTATGCAAAATCACAATACTTCACATGTACTGAATTTCTTCTTATTCACATTCATTTCTTTCATTCATATTTAATCTCCATTCTATACAAAATTCTCACAACATAATGCATTTAGTTTGCCCTTGTCTAACATGTAACAAGCCAACTTTATCCCAAAATTAACTCGTAATATCATTAATCAGTATTAACAAGGATTGATTCAAATTTCGAAAGAAGTACATAAACAATTAACTTGCTTACCTTGTGTGTATCAACACACTTCTCTTTTGCTAGAATCCTTATA
Source organism: Pouteria campechiana (assembly GCA_036873735.1). Lineage (NCBI taxonomy): Eukaryota > Viridiplantae > Streptophyta > Magnoliopsida > Ericales > Sapotaceae > Pouteria > Pouteria campechiana. The sequence goes on from JAYJMB010026661.1 coordinate 28,038, forward strand.
TAGCCAAGCCCAAATTAGCAATTTCTAACTCCTACATTCAAAGCATTTATCCTTTAATTATCAAAGTAAAAAAATGTATTACTTATGAGTTTTGTTCTATCCCTTAACTCTGTTTAAAGTTAATCCACTTTCTTGATTACCCTTCACTGAAAAATAATGATTATGGATTCACTAATATAACTTAATCATACTATAGCCCTTTTTATATTATTTCATCAAACATTTAGAATACAGTTTCTAAAATCCCATATATTCGTCATTCATAATTTGGTATTTCTATTCTAAATGACATATTAATGCATCTAAACTGAATCCCTACCAAAATCCACATTCAAAACATTCATTTCACTACTTAATCCTTATTTCCCCTAAACCCTAACTTCTAAATTCTGAAGTTTTACTTTAAAACCTAAAATTCAAAAATTCTAGTCACTATAAACTATTAAGGAACATTGGAAATGGCTTACCGCTTACTTTACTCCAATTGATTTCCACTGAATCCCATTGCAAGATGAAACCCCAATCTGTCCTTCAATTTTCACAATCTCAAAATGCTGAATTTATTGGTTCCTTGACACTGGAGTGATGCTAGGTTAGTTGTTATCAATTTCCCTGGTTCAATTTGTCAAACTCCATGGGAAACAAGGTTTTTCTGAACTTGGGGATGAAAGGGAAGGGTTGAAAATGTTTTGGACTAAGAGATGGAGCTGGTGGAGTATTTTAAGCTCCATCTATCATAATGCTCCAGCGGTGTAATTCCTTAGAAGCACATGTAACCCACATATGCTATGTGTTGGCTTTCTCTAACACTGGAAATTTTGTTTGTATTTCATAATAATCAATTCCTTCCACCAAATTCATCAAGATTTTTCCATTTATATTACAAATCATACATATGCAGTTCATGTACACACTATAAACCAGTTCTTTTTATTATAGAAATTTCAAGGTCTCACATCCATGTTTTGGAATCTTGATTCATTGTTCTGAAATTGAGTCTGGGTTGGTTAAATAAAACTTTGCATGGTCTCTTCTAGAGTTAGTTTCTTTGGTTGAAAACAAGTTTTAATTCTGATTATCTTTCCATGAAAAATTGGGATGACTTTTCGAACGCCAGGATATGAATCATCACTAGGTTGCTGGTTGTAGAAGTTCATCACATTGGCTTATCTCGAGAAATCTCAAAAACTCTACTTAGAAGAACAAATATTGTATGAGTGACCAAAAATACCACAAGTAGAACATACCTCAATAGGAACAGGTTATTTCTTAGTCATCAACATAGAGCCCATTATCTTCATCTACTTGGCAAGCTCTGAATTCTGCATAAAAAGTTCAGTGTTAGAATTCACTTCATACATTCTTCTATACATAACTATAATACTTTTCAATTGTGAGTTTACCCCATGCATCTCATACATATCATAAGTTTCCTCCAGGGTCTTCTCTCCCATAGCTCTTCTTGTAGCATTATCAAGCATGGCCTAGCATGGTTGTGGTAGTCCATCATAGAAAAATTGAGTTAGCAACTCTAAAGGAAAATAATGGCGAGGACTTTGAATAATTAGTGCTTTAAATCTCTCTCAAGCCTCATGGAATGCCTCACCTTCTATCTAAGAAAAAGTTTCTATCTTACCTCTTAGTTCTACAGTTTTAGCATGAGAATAGAATTTACCAATGAACTTGTTGTAAACTAAATTCCATGTGGTAAGTGATCTAGGAGCCAATGACATGAATTGCGTTTTTTAGGCATCCTTCAAGGTGCAAGGAAAACATCTCATGTGTAGTTGATCCTCTGTTAGACCTTGCAAAGGAAGAGTTTGAATAGTAGAGTAAAAATCACGCATGAATGTGAAAGGATCCGTTGCAGCGACACCATGAAAAGAAAAAAGCATATTAAAGTATATATATTTCAACTCATAGTTACTGGCATCATTATCTAAAATGATGCATAAAAGCGACATTCCAATGGTAGGGCATGCAAACTTCTTCATCAACAAGTATGTTTGTTGAGCCACACTGTTCTCCATATTTTCAACCATCTATTCTTCTTCCTTGTAATCATAGCACAGCAAAACAAAAAAAATTAATCAACTAAAAATCCTAAATATAATAAAATACAACAAAGAAAAAGAAAAATTATAACTAAATTAATCAAATCAATTTGGAACTAATTCCCTACAATGGTGCCAAAAACTTGATGGTTAAATTATAATACCTCGCAGGTGCATGAGTATATAGTAGTATAGCGTGCAATGCAAGGGTCGATCCCACAAAGAACTATTTGAACTGATTCAATTATACTTATTTAAGACCAAAATTATCATAATCTAACAAGATGAAGTGAATAATAAGTAAATGAAAGTGTAAGATGAAATAATAGAGAACAGTAATGTAAAGTAATGTAAAAGAGATTCTTAGGTTGCAAGAGTCTGGGGATTCAATTTCACCACTCAATGATATCCTATGTTATTGTAATGTTGGTGTCAATTCATTATCTTGGGTTCATTCTCACTAATATATAATTATTACTGTTGGGTGTGCAGGTTTATATCAAGTATTTTCACTCATTTCAATTACCTATCATGTGTAGCATAATTGAGGTGAAAACCCATTATGATCAAAGAACTTTGATGAACCAAATAGATTTGTTTAGCATAAGGTGTGAACCATAACCATCTATTGTTTCATTCAGGATAGCCCATGGTTTAGCATATGGTTTGTATCTTAACCATGCTCAGATAATCAACTTAATGATAAATTTAGTGATCAAGCAATCTAATAAATCAAACGATTGCAATAAGCATAATTAATGAAACAAGATAAAGTTGAATTAATCAATCAAAAATCCTATTTAATAAAGAATATCAAGGAGGGTTACATCATTGCCCTATAAAAATAAATTTACTTTATGGTAAAAAGAGGAAAAATAATATTCAAAATACTCATGTTGCAAAACTTAAAATCTCCCTCTTGTTCCCTTGTAGAATTCTTTTCCAAAGATGTGTGCCTCCACTTTCTCCTCTCCAAGTCACTTGTTTCTTTGTTAAACACACTCTAAATAACCCAATTTAGGGTTCTCTTGCACCTACATACAAATTCCTCAAGTTATTTTTTGCATAAAATATGCAATTGCTAAAAATATCATGTTTCTGGATGCATAATCTGTCTATTAGGAGTAGTTTTAGTGTTTTCATCATACCTTTCTCCTATAATTTAAACATAACATTATTATTATTTCATTTGGAAGTTAATTTCAAGATATATATCTTTCATGTTGAACACTTTTTCTCAATCATCCTGCATATGTGCTAAACACTGCCTTAAAGTAACACCAATTAATGCACATCATGTTCAGAAAATCTCTGAAGATAATTATAGTAATTTTGCTATAACTTCTCATACTAACTCTGAATCATATGATTCCTAATTTTTTTAGATAGATAATTTTAATTTCTACAACTTTCTTATTTAAAACTTTTTCCAAATCGGCCTATATCCATACCAAAATCTGCCTTGAACTACTGCTAAAATAATATAAATTTTCTTATTCGTGAAGCATCCAAAAAGAAAAGTCCTTCTAAAAATGAAAATCCTTTTTCAATTGAATTATTGCACACCCACCATATGATTTGCATACAATTCACATTAAATCTTCCAAAAATACTTTAAAAATTGTATGTGATAGTTCTAATTAAATTACAATTGAAGTAATGACTTCATCTTCAAGCAATTGATCTCAACCATGCATCTAGCAATGTCAACTAGTTGTCCACTTCATAATCAGCTACATAATCTCACTTTACCTTAATGATTAATGCTTAATTAATGGCTAGGATTGATGCTCCCACAATGGTACATGTTGTCATGATAATTGCTTTGTCAAAAATAACATATTTTCACCCAAATTGACCTAAATTCCACAAATTTACCTGAAACACAAATTAAATCTATTGAATGAAATATTTGATTTAATATAAATATAAATTTATGAAATTATATCAATTGAGGATCGAAAACATTTGAATTTAGGTATTAAAATATGATAAATTATGAGCTTATCACACACCCACCACGGGCATATGATATAACAAGGGTCACCTATGGCCATGCCACCTACGAGCATATCAACATCCAAGCCACCTACAGGCAATGCCACCTATAGGCATAAATATAATCATAGCCACTGTGGGCATACAATATCAATATAATCAAGCCACCATGAGCATATAGCATAATCATAGCCACCACGGGCATAATATATAATCATAGCCACCTACGGTTAATATAACATGTATATACATATGTCCACCTCCACATGCAATGTCAATGCCATGATTTACAACTCATTCATATGTGATGGTCAAATTATAATTCATCTCAAGTGTACAAGTGTATAGTAGTATAGTATGTAAGGCAAGAGTCGATCCCATAGAGAATTATACTTAGTTACTAACTAAACTATTCTAAATCTAAAGGTGCAATAAAGACTTAAACAAATCAAATTGTAAGGTGAAATAATAGAAAACAATGACAATGAGTAATATAAAAGAGATTCACAAGTCATAAGAGTCTAGGGATCCAATTTCACCACTCAATAATACCTCTATTATTGAAATTTTGGTTTTAATTCATTATCTTGGGTTCATTCCATCTAATACATTATTATTACCATTAGGCATCTAGGTTTAAATCAAGTATTTTCTCCCATTTCAATAACCTAATGCGTGTAATACAATTGAGGTTGAAAACTCATGAAGATCTAAGAAACTTAATGAACCAAGTTGAATAGTTTAGCATATGGCGTCTACCTTAACCATCTACTTATTCATTTAAGATAGCTTATAAAACATGATTTAACATATGACATCTACCTTAACTATATACTCAAAGATAATCAAGCTAATTTACATAATTGGTGATTAAGCAATTAAATAAATTAGATGATTGCATTTAACATAATGAATGAAACAGGATGATATTAAATTGATAAATCGACTATCCATGTTAACAAAGAATAGTAAGGAGGGCTTTCCCTAGAGAAAAAAATTTAGTTCATTCTAAAAATAAGAAAAATAATATTCAAAATACTTATGTTGCAGAACTTGAAATCTCCCTCTTATTTTCTGTCTGGTTCATTAGAATGTGATCCCTCTAATTATGAGCTATATTACTACCACACCTCCAACTTATCTTCTTCTGAGTTGATGGAGATGTGATTCCCCCAATTGTAGGATAAATTCTTATGAATTCCTTTCCCTTTTGTCTCTTTTCTTTTCCTCTAGCATTTTTCTTTTTAGTCATCCCACCATATCTTCTTATGCACTCATGTACCTCTTTACAATCATGTGTTTAGAGTATGTCTCTTAATAGATCAATCATAATTTATTAGGCTAAAAAGGGTTTGATAATGAGGATAAAGAAAGAAAATTAAATGGCAGTCTTTCATGTGCTTTGCATATGCCATTCTTTCATTAAGGATCAATAGAATGTACTAGATTAGCTTAAAAGGCTCAAACTGATCAAAGAATGCCTAAATCACTTCCAAGTAAACATGTTATCTAGGATTTTGCCTTGAGGGATAATCAAATAAGTTCTAGCGTGCTCATTTCAACCAAAATATGTCACTGAATTTACAAAATCATCAACTGATCAACATACACTTTACATGTTCATGACATAATGTGCTCAACAAAATTTTCATCAGTCATGAAAAAGAAATACTTATCACTAGAATCATTAAATCATAAGATAGCATCTTCTCATGCCCCACCTAGGGGCCTATGCATTTTACCCATTTACTATAATTTCTCCATTTCTAAGGGGAACTTCTACCAAAAATTTGAGAGAATCTCCCCTTAAATATGGGAATCTAAATTTGGTATAAATGAATCATATAGATTCCTAATATCATTATTCATAATTTCTAACATAAATCATAATCATAAAACAATAAAATTAACCAAAAACTCACACCCATATCCATAGTTGTCTACCCAAGGCCAAAACCGATCATGATGGTAATTCATCTCACTAAGACCATAAAAATTTATTTATAATTACAACCTCATACAAAAACTATTATGACATGCCAATACATTTCTCTTATACATCAATTGAAATCATTTAAATATACTTATATAATTTGTACCACCAGAAGAACATCATCAAATCTTGCTCATAAGCCCCAATTCACAGTTGAGATTCTTTACTTGACCTGTCAGCTAAAAATATCCAAATAAGAAGGCATGAGTCTAGGCAACTTAGTAAGTAGGCACAATAGTAAACATTAAATAATCTAAAGATAGCATAACTCATACCAAAACAAACAATCATCCTGATCATTACATATCACAAATATGTCATACTGGCATAACACCTCATAACTAGTCCACTATACCAAAATATTCACATGGAATGTTTTTCATTTGATTAATACATATACTCATTCAATTATCTAATACACCAAAATAAAGAATCATAAAATAATCCTTCTCCTCATCTATCATTCCCACTTCAAACCAAATAAAGGCAACTTCAGGGGATATCTATTATTCGCATTCAGCTAATCATTGACATGTTATATCACTTATGAATTCATATAGACACCCATACACAAGAATAGTCATATGCTCATAATATCAACAAACTCATTCTATTTCAACCCAAGGGATATTCTTTACCCCTGACACTCATTCATTCATAAAACCAATATACACATTAACCATTAGCTATCGTGGTATATCCACTATCCCCAATCAATCATACAGGCCCAAATAAAATCCATGGGATAACTATTATCCCCATACATAAAAAGGGGGTGCCTACTTACCTTCTGCAAGACTACTTTCACAATCCTTTAATTCAGCCTCTATTTAGCTACTTGGATTCCATAGCTTCCCATCTAATCACTATTCAAAGTTTCCATAATGTAATTCAGATATGCTTCTTATACTAAAATAGCTCTACTCAAATCAATTTAAGTCCATTGATCAATTTACCATGTACTATAGTTTATCTATCTCATTTATCTACACTGTTAATCAACTTTGATTACCATTTATTTAATACATCAATTACTTTATCTAATGCTCGTTTAATGGCCCATTTACAATTGTAATTAATCTCACAACATGTCTTATTTCTTATAAGATATCTTATTAAACATTTAAGATGCATCATTTAGTTCATACATTTCAACATAGTGTCATAAAAGAATTTTATTGCTAATTATATGCCTTCATCAAACAATAGCATCAACATATAATTAACCTTAAGAATAACCTAACTAGGCCTTTAATCCAAATAATTCATGACTCACATAGTCCATATACAAAGGTCTTTTCCAAATTTCCAAGGAGGTCATGGATCACCACCAAGTGGAATTTCTTAGTACCCATAAGCCTTGAAATGCTATAATTTAGTAATTAAACCTTTCGTTCAGGGCAATTAAACATGAATCATGCATTTTTCTTAAATTTCACTATTCATAGAACCCTAGCTTAACATAAACCATGATTTCTCTTATCCAATTAATTTCCAAAACATTATTAAGTATTAATTAATTATTTTTCCAAAATGTTTCTAAGAATAAACACCCATCATCTTCCCCCAAAAGCACTGTTCACAAATGGGTAGAAACCTAGTGACGTAAAAACTTCAAATTGAATGGAAGCAAATGGACTTACCTTCTAATCCATCCATGACTTCATCCTTGGCACATGAATCCAGCTCCAAATCTCTAAAATCTTCCATCCTTTGAAACAAAATAGTTTTCTTCTTTTCTCCTCTGCCCACAACATGGGTTTTGGGATCATGGATAATGGATTAACCTCTAAAACTCAGATTTTCCCCAACAAAATCAACCCAAACAAGGTCTAGGGACATGGGGTTGGGCGTGGGAAGAAGAAAAATGGAATGGGGAGTAAGAACGGAATGAATCAAAAAAAAAAAGTTGGCTCACCTTTTTATAGCGCCGACTGATGTCGTGACATCAAATTGGACACTGTAGCATCAAATCTTCTAACTCTGCCCCTACCTCGTTCTTGATCTAACATCACGACATCAATTTTGGCACCATGACGTCAAATCTGCTAATGCCAATGGTTACCCTTTTTCTCCTATTTCCTTTTAATTTCTTTTTCTATTTCATTTTTCATTATTTTCCATATAATTCTAGCATAAAAAATATATTTTGTATCATAAAATGTGCAAAAATTTCCCTCATATAGGTTTAAATCATGTCCAAATATCTCATTAAATAATAACTTTCTTCCCAATTTCACAATCCATTACTCTACATGATGGATCAAAATTTTCCACAATTTCAATACATCATTACCCAAAAATTAACACTACCAAGTGTTACACATCTATCCTTCCTTCTAAATTATGTGCAATGATAATAAAAAACTTAGCATATGTTACTGATAATCAATTTGCCCAAAAACTAAATGCATTTGAGTGCAAATCCCAAAATACCCCCCAACTTAAACCAAACATTATCCTCAATGTGAAATAATGAAAGATGGTTAAGTTCAAGGGCTTCTCTAAAAGTGTGCATTCTCATCCTATTCTTCTGGAGTTATCTTGGCATTAATTTTAGTACTTGGGAGAGTATCCGCAATCCTTTAAAATCAAATTTCCTCCTTCTACAATATAAAAATATGTGAATTCAGTTTTTAAAGCATGATAAATTATGAGTTCATCAATATGCAAAGTCATTTCTAAAAGCAATCCATTTGTATGAATATCAACCATGATATCATAAACATGTGGATGAAATCAAATGACTAGATAAACGTATGAAGTCATAATTCACAGTGTAATGAATAAAACGGTTTAAATCATAGTACCCATATGCTAGTTCTAAATCATTCAAAAATGACAAAGAAGAAACCTACTTACCTCACTTAGAAATGAATCGACAACCTTCAATTCAATCATTTCCTTCTAACTCAAGGTCCAATGGATCCTACAAACTTTACATTTATCATTTTTGGCATTCTCAAACAACTGCATAAGTTCCAACTCAACCATATGCATTTCTAAGTGAAATTCACCCATCTATCCCTTTGGATATTTAGGGTATAAATCATCATCTCCCATATCCCATCACTTATTACTTAATTAGGTAAACATGTAAACATCAAAAATAATTTTATTGCATCATTTCCAACTTGGTCTATAAGGGTTTCAAAATTTTAGCTTGGTCTCCTTTTCAACCCATCAAATGATGGATTATAACCCATCCTTTCACATCAAAATTTACCACAACTTCAAGGGTCTTAACCTTGCTAATTATACTAGAAATCCATTCACTAATTTAAGTCAAATAAATCCATCTTATAGTTGTCACAAACCCATAATATATTTATCTATTTTAGGGGTAGTTTACAACACACATTCCACTTGATTCAAACACCTTAACTCATTACCATTGCTGCCCATTTTTCCATCTTACTTTTAATCATACAATTGGGACACTAAATACTATTTTATTTCTCACTTAATGGCCAATTAAAGTCCTAATCCATTTCCCCTGATTCCACTTTGTTCTCATTGAGGAATTTCATTAAACACTTGATAGATGTGTAATTTGTAACTTTTAATATCATACAATCTGTTTAACTTGCACCCTTCGTTAAACCATGTATTTAACACTAATTTGGAATCATAATTAGCAATTTAAATTGATAAATTAAAGTCTAATTGCATTATATAACCTGCCCATTCATTGCATATAGTCCCATGGTGACAATGCATCATACACTACTCTTACATAACACTAATTTGAAAATTTCAGCAATATGCATCATAGCAAACCCATTTCCTATCATGCAAATCCTAAATCTCATATAATTAATATAATAATGATAACATAAACCTGCCAATTATCTACTAAAATTTGTTTGGAAACAACTCCTACATCAATGCACACTTAAATAACCTTTCACTTAGGCATTTTATTAAACAACTTATAGGCATGTTTAGTAACAAATTTCCAACAACATTTAATCATTTTCTAGCATAATTAACATCCTAAATTCATCATTAATTCAATAATTAAACATCACATACATTCCATACATCATGAACAGCCCAAACATGCCTCAAATTGATGATCACATCCCACTTATTGTTGTCCACGCAATTGGGAGATAATCAAGCATATTTGGCCCTTAGATCATGCCCACAGATCACACATTGCTGCCCTAAAATGAAATCATGTAAATAGAATTTGGGTAAAATGATTTACCTTGAATCTAGATGTTGATTACCACCTCTAATCGGTAAAATGATTTACCTTGATTTTGGATGTTGATTACCACCTCTAATCACATCTTCCTCCTTGAATCCTCAATTCCCATAAGTTACAATAGCTAATCAAGAAAAATAGCTTGTTCTTCCACCTTAAAACATG
>JAYJMB010026672.1:7995-38454 GCA_036873735.1 Pouteria campechiana
TTCCTTTGGCAATGCTCTTATATATGTTGCAATCATCAAACTACCCCGCATTTTTCCGTGTTTGTTTTGAATAGGAAAAGATAGAAAAGATCAGAAAAAATTTCAAAAAAAAAAGATAGATAACAATGTTCCTTATAAATTAAATAAAGTTAAAATAAATAATTTTTTAAAAAATATAGGTAATAACATAAAAAATATGTTAGTTATGAATAATTAAATATAATATCAATTAAAAAATTAGAAAAGAGAGCAAAAAATAACTTTTATCTCTTTTTTCCAACATGGGTTTTTCACCTTCTTCCTCCTTGAACCAAACACACGAAGAAATATGGAATTGTTTTAATGCGTAAGACACAAAATCCAATTCATAGACGCCCAAAATCATGCAGTGAAGAGCTCCAATTTCAATGCATATTAATTAAGTACGTGCTAAAAGTCTTCAAAATGAGAAATGGAAAGTTACAGTTGCTTTTCGGTGCCGAATGATTGCTTTCAAAGTACACTCTTTGTAGGGTCCAATCTCTTGGCAGGCAGACAAACGCTGCACTTCATTTCCCTCCGCTTTTTTTTACCTTGCAACGCCAGGCCATACGGCGGTCCAAGCGTTTCACCGCCTGGGATTTTGTACCGAAAAGCAGCAAAACCAGCAAGAATAAAACATCCACTGGCTACTTAGAAGGATGCCTCCCAAGAACCATACAAAAAGTAAATAAATAAATTAACATCACCAAAAGTAGATAAACCGATGGTCTAACCGTCGATTCTTGCGACACATGTATGCAATTTTTAGGTATTACTTCAAATTCGAGCATATCATCCATGCCACGATTCCAGAGCATCAAAAGGAACAGGGCAAAAACAAATGACTTTTTTAAATTCCTCCCTAGTAGGTAGTTTAAACAAAAGGATAAAAGGGGCATTCCGAGAATCGAACTCGGGACCTCTCGCACCCAAAGCGAGAATCATACCACTAGACCAAATGCCCATGTGATTTTGAATATTTAAAACTATTTATAATAACTTTAATTAATTTATATCATACGTGCAAATCCATTTAAGCTATTGTTGTGTGTGATTAATAAATCAAATGTTGTAAACGAATAGAATTTAGCTTTTGTTCCTTTTTTTGGAACTGATACTACTCTTTTCGGTGGTCTTGATTTTATAAAGAGAATAACTTTTAAGTGGTAGCATTCCTTGGAAACCTGCCTATGTTTCAATCACCAAACTACTCCCTTTATTTTTTCCCTTCTTAAAAAATGAAATCAGGCATAGGTGGTTTTGCCCAAATGTTGCAAATTGGAAGTGTTTCTAATTTAATTATTTTCCTTTTTTGAAGTTGTGATTGATAAGAGCAGAGCCCCATTCAAAAGACTCAACCAGTAACATTTAGTTAAAATGAGATTTGCCTTTCGTTTTGGGGACTGTACAAAATATTTTAAATATCGTTTATTTTTTAATATTAAAAAAATATCTCCAAATTCAATATTCAACGGACTACACTGAAAAAATGTAGAGTTTGAATTGTAAATATCATAATATGGCATAATTTTATATGAACGAACATTTTATTATTGATTTATGTAGTAATGTGTGTATATATATATATATTATAATTTATGAGTGTTATATATAGGTTATGGATCAAAAATTTTCAATGATAAAAAATTCGTCCACGCTATTCTTTTTTATATAGCCCACTTAAATGGTTGATTTGGAAGATTGTAATAGTTAACAAAAATTTGCATAGTGATATGGTTAAGCTCAAAATGAAAAGCATATACCACTTTAGTCAAAGATGATCCATGCCCTTTTTTATTCTGGATACATATTGCGTGAGTCATAAAAGGTCGCCACACAAATCAGGTTGAGTTTCACTGAATTAATGTAGCTTTATTATAATCTTATTTTAAACCCTAGTTAAACCTCAATCCTAGTTTTACTTAAAAAGCCTTCGATTTAGTTAAAATTAATAATTTGATTGACTCTTAATAAATTTAAAATTATCTTTGTAAATTTGCAAGGAGAATATTCAAAAGAACCTCTTTATTTTTTAAACTAATAAAAACTGATGAGAGAAAATTCATTCCAATCATCATAGTTAGCATTATTATTTTAATTAAAACATGTAAAATTATTTTAACCAAAGGTCTATGTGGGCCAAACTATTTAAAAATATAAAATTATATATATAACATGAAAATTACTTATATTAATTTACGCATATTCTCAAACTTCAAAAAACTTAGTAGAATCATGATTTAACAGAGGATGAATGCTTTCAAAGACATAGATGCATGATTATATTCCTATGGGTCCCACAAAAAATAAAATAATTTTGAATAGTAAAAATTAACTCTCAAATGCCCCTAATTTGAGGCCTATTTAAGTACTTTTTCATATAATTTGTAAATTACTAAATAAAAAATAGTGTTAAGTAAAATAATTAGATTGAATTTCAATTTTACTACCCACAACATTGAAAAATAAAAAATTCCTTTAAGATTTCAAAGGAACAACTCATTCTCAAATTTATAAACATATCATCAAATTCTAGTTACAATATTATTACCATTAGTAGAGACATAAATTAATGCATGCATAGCGCAGCATATCTATGATTGTCAGGCAATCTGACCAATATGCCCAATATGATCCCTCACCTCCACCTATAGAGCTATATTTTTATTAAATTTGGGTACTGTCAATTCAAAAATTATAGTTCTATACTTTCTTTTGAATATTTATAAAAAGATCTAAAAAATGTTATTGCATTTTAGAGAAGCAATCACGAGACTTGTAAGCGAAGTCCGGAAACTTCCACGGAGCATAACAGCATTCCAACTAACGGATATTCTCATCTAATGATGACGATGATTTTGGGCGCATGCAAGGCTATGCATGTCTACCGGATATTTACCTTTTACACCGCTGGCTTCCTGCAACCGAGACACATGGGGTTACCGTAAAAACGTTCAAATGCAGGCACTAGAAAATAAAAAAATTGAAATTTACAGTTGCCTGTCGCCGAATGGAATGATTGCTTTTTAAGTTGTCTTTGTAGGCTGCATTCTCATGGCAGGTAGGCAAACGCTGCCTTCATTCCCCTCCACTTTTGCCTGCAAAGCCGCCCGCACAGCGGTCCAAACGTCTCACCGCTGGGTTTCGTTCCAAAAACAGCAAAAAAAGAAGAAGATAAACCAATGGTCTAACTGTTGTAACTCATGTACGCAATTTTTAAGTAACTTGAAATTCCTGCATATCATCCATGCCATGTTTCCAGAGCATCGAAGCAAAAGGGGAAAAAAAATTCTAACCACCTGCATTTTTTACATATTCACCAAAAGCTCCCAAAACTTGAAAACAAAAAACCCAGAGAAGGAGAGAGAAGAAAGAGAAAGAAAATGAAAAATCTACACCTTTCTTTTTCCATTTCTCTCTCACTTCTTTTTTTGTTTTTTCTAATTTTTAAAAACCTGGCAAATGTTTCTTCCTGATCCCTGATTCTCTTCCTAACAAAAAGCCAGCAAAGCAAAACCCAAAACCCACGCAAGAGAAGCTTTCAGAAAAAAGCCGCCGGACAACTCTACTGCCACAGCATTAGGAAATGCCAGCCTCGTCTGGCAAGCTGCGAAATTCCCAAAACGCCCTCCGCTCTTCTTCTCCGAAGCCACGCACAGCCCCGCATTCCCCTCCAGCTTCAGCTTCGCGGAGAAATCCGCGGAAAAGGGAATTTCCCCATGCAACCGATTGTTCTCCAAGTTCATCTCCTTCACGTTCTCCAGCAACCCAAACTCCGCAGGTAGCTTCCCGTCCAGCTGGTTGTTGTCCAGCCCAAGATAACAGACTTTTTTCAGAAACACCCCCATCGAAGAAGGAATATTGCCCACCAGCCCCATCTCCGAAAACCCAATACCCAAAATGCCGCCCAGATTCTCCCATATTTCGGGAATCGTCCCTCCTACCGGATTCCCGCTCAGATGCACCTCCTTCAGCGCTCCCATCTCAGAAAGGAAGATCGGAACGCCGAAATTCCCGAAACGGTTGTAGCTCAGATCCAACAGCTCCAATCTCCGCAGCCCCGCAAGCGAATCCGGAATTCTTCCGGCGATCCGGTTCGAACCAACGTCGAGTTTCAGGAGCTCCGACAGGGATCCGAGTTCGGCCGGGAGATCGCCATCCAAATGGTTGTAGCTGAGGTCAAGGATCTTCAGCTTCCGAAGCTTCGATAACGCCGCCGGAACCCCACCGGTAAAACCGCTGCGCGAGATGACGAGCTGCTCCAGCTGCTGCAGTTCGCCCATTGAATCGGGGATGGCGCCGGAGATCCCAGTTCCGGAGAGAACCAGCCTTCTGAGGCTGCTGAAATTGCCGATTCTGCCGCTGAGGCTTCCGACCAGAGATGGGTTTTCGATGAAGACTAGCTCTTCCAAAGCACGCGAAGTGGAAGTCCAGAAGTACTCCGGGATAGAGATATTGCCCGCTGTGAAGCAGTTGTAGAAGAAGAGGCGGCGGAGGCCGGGGAGGGAGGAGATGCGAGGGGTGAAATGGGGATTTGGGCCGCAGGGAGGGTTGGAGGAGTAGTCGGAGAGATAGCCGAAGCTAAGTTCGGAGATGTGGGCCTCACCGCCGCCGCCGTCGTCGGAGAAGAAGTCGCAGACGACGCCGTGGGGGGCGGAGACGCAGAGGTCGTCGGGGAAGAGGGATCGCCAATCAATCGCCGAGTTGAATGACTCGAGGACGGCGTACGTCGCTTCCTGCTCCTCGGCGCTGAGGATGGACGGCTGAGATTGTGCGTAGTTGGAAAACAGCGTAAGGAGTAGGACGGAGAAGAAGACGTGAAAATGGCCCATATCACGAAAATGCCCCTGTTTGATGGGAATGGCCGAAGATGCGGGGAAAGAAGAAGGGCAGCGAGCCTTTGTACAGAGCCTGCAGAGATTGCCGTTTTAAAGGAGGAGGATGTCTGAGAAATTACGGAGGTGCCATTCATTTTCTCAGGAGGGACGAAAAAGCCTTTGTAGCATGCTGCAGATATCATGACGGCTGGGTGTTACGCAGATACTTTATATGGCTTATGAGCCACTTTTATAAAATTTAAATTATTTAATTTCTTAATATATTGATAAGGAGATTAAGAGGAAACGGCCATATATGGTTGCCAATGAATTAAAAATTCTACTTAAATGAATATATTTTTAAATTTTGGTTCATATGAATATGCTCTTATCATACATTCCTCAAATATCAATTTAGGTAGATATTTTTTATTTAATTTATATGTTTATTTAAAATTTTAATTTACAATATTAAAATAAATTTTGTAAATATTAATGGTTAAATTATTATCATTGTATGTTAATTAGTTTAGCTTATATAAAAAGCTAACAAGTGTGAGAATTTACTAAAAGTTTTGATGTGTAAGTAGAAAATTATCAATGATCTAGATTTGACATATATGTGCTATAAATTTTATTTTCATAATGCGATGCAAGTACAATAGAAAATCTTGTAAGACCTATCAAGAATGTGGAGTCCACGTTACTATAAATTATGTATGAACTATTCATTAGCCTTTTCAAATTAAAATTTCTAAAAAAATAATTTTAACCATTGATTTTCTAAGGAAATGGTTCAAATAAATGTCAAAAGAGTCATTCAATTAAAATTTCAATGGAATTCTTTATTTTTTAATATTATGGATAATAAAATAAAATTCAATTCAATCATCTTGCTTAATATTATTCACTTATTTACTAATCCAAAGATTATATAAAAAGTACTTCAGAGACTAATAATTATAATCATTTGAGAGCTGATTTATATTATTTGAAATCGTTTAATTACTCATGGGACCCTTGAAGATACAATCACACATCATGCCTTTGAAAGCATTTAACCTATACTAATTTATAATTCTACAAAAATTTGTTATATTTTTTATGTTTTATACATATTTAAATGATGTAATTTATATAAAATTTTAACTAAAATAATTTCATATATTTTAACTATAGTGATAATTCTAAATATAATTATCAGAATAAATTCTATCTAATTGTTTCTATTGACTTAATTAGTAAAAAGGTTCCTTTAAAATTTTATATGAATGGTAACTTAAACTATTTCCCAATTTTTTTATATAAGCCATATATATATATATGAAAACACATGTATATATATTATTTTGAATATTATTATTTATATTTTTACTATTATTCATTTATGAGAAAAGAATCATGTGAAAAATTGGTTCCATTATTTCACAGTTTGGACGGATTATGTTGTTCCAATGATGGAAACATCCAACTTAATGGCCTTAAATTTACTCAGATGGGTCGTTGGCTTAAATTTTTGGACCTTGTATTTGATTATCGTATACACACACGTTAGTAAACCTCCGCCGGTCCAATATTTCAACCGTCCAAGTCATTGCAAAAGCACGATAATGCTATTTTCATTCCTACATGAAATGACGATACTGCTCCCGTCTCTTCGGCGACTTTCCCTCACTAATCTTGTCGTTATCGTGGTCAAACTGAAGGGTATTTTCGTCACGGTTGAAGAAGCTTCGCTCGTGTGGGGACCGCGACATACGATCGGTTAGAAAGCGACAGTGCTGCCGAAATTCGCTTGCTTAAACGACAAGCGTCTCTTGATGGATCGCGACCGTCGAAAAGGCCCAGCAGAGCAACGGACGGCCACGATGCCGCTGCGTGCGCGGCCAGCAGGCTGATGTTTAGGGCTGGGGGCAGGAGGTAGTTAGCTTGTGTCGCGGGAACGTGACCGGCACGTGCTGACGTGGCGCCCGCAAAGCCGCCCCGAGCAGACAGCGCCTGCGGCGGCCGCCAGCGCGTGCCTCTGTCTGGGAATATTACGGACGCGGCAGCGTTGCTTTAGTCCTTGAGATGACACGTGGACGAAAGTGGGCCCCCACATCCCGGCCTGCCGCAGCAGGGATGTACTTGAGGTGGGCCGACTGCCGCGGACATGATACGCTGGGGCGGGTTGTACGGTTGGAGCTGGTACAAATCCTTGGACGCCTATTGTCTATAATCCCGGGGAAGAGTGGGGGCCATGATCCACATCGGACTTATCCGACGGTAGATAATATCTTGAAGTTTGTCTTATTTTTCTCTCAAAAAGAATTATTCGAATCAGGCGTATGGTGCGCCGTAACAAAGAAAGATGCATGGAACTGTATCTTTATTATTAAAATTATTTAGTACCATGAATGACTTATATCATGGTGTCTATAATCTAAATTATTAATTATACATCTTTCGAGTAGATAAATAAATTACCAAATTTTTATGGATGATAAGTAGGTCATATTGTGATTTCTATTGCAAATATTTAATTGTTATATTTTTTGGGGTGTTGGTGAATTGTACGTTTAATTTAAATATTTTTATTGTTAATAAAATAAATCACAAAATATTTTGTACAATTGGATGATTGTAATTCCCATTTTCCTTAGAAATAATTAAACATTGAAGACAAACGCCAAAATTTAGTTATTAGTTGTAACACTAAAATTACTGTCATGGTAGAGTTAGATCTAATATAAGAATAAAAACTCTTAAGAGTATATGCATGCAAATCCTTTAAAATTTTTATAATTAATTTTACAATCCATCAAAAAAGGATAGCAATTTGTTCATTTCAAAAAATTAATCTTATATAAACAAGTGATTAAGTTAAACGTTAGATAATTCAAATACTTGTAACTTTAAATAAATTTTCAACAGAAATGTCAATTTGAAATTTCAATGAAAATGTTTTTAAAAATAATTGATTTCAAATATTACAAATGGCTTGGATTGAATTCAAGCAACGATGCACCGAAAAAATACGGCAGCACTCCACAAACCGCTAGCTGTGCGGCGGGAGCAAGTAAGGCCGATGCTCTGGCCCTGTAGCACGGGCAAGCTACTGCCTTGGGGCCATGGACCCATCAGTA
Source organism: Pouteria campechiana (assembly GCA_036873735.1). NCBI lineage: Eukaryota > Viridiplantae > Streptophyta > Magnoliopsida > Ericales > Sapotaceae > Pouteria > Pouteria campechiana. Next base: position 15,959 of record JAYJMB010026672.1, read on the forward strand.
GAATCCATACCATATATTGTTTTTTAAATAATAGAACAACCCATATTTATTTCCTGCATGGCCGATACTAATTAATGTTTTGCAAGAATGTAATACTATTTCAGCGATATATATGTGCAGATTTTTATTTTAGATATATTAATATTTCTGATTTTAATTAATTTCATGGATTTTAATAAATATTTTAGCAATTAATATATATTTATCTGCACACTTGTCACTATTTTTTTCTTAAGATATTAAATTAGAAAACAAAGAAGGGCCAATGATTTGTATTTTCACGATGGAGTATGTAGGCCCCATTGTCCGTAGTAAGTGGCCGCATGTCTAGCCACGCAGCTGATCATCACCTGGCCTGAGCTGCTGCTGGCTTTGAGTTTTCACGCCAACACGACACTGAGAATGATGAATTGCATGGCCCAAGATTTTCGCACGTGTGCCTCGTTACTCGTGCTCGAAGTTAGTAAATGCTATTTAATGAAGCGGTGAATGAAAATTAATGTTATTTATAGCGGGAAAACTATTGGCTTTGGTGGCTTGAGGAACGTCGATGTGTAGAAATTCTCATTATTGTGCAACACTGATAAGATGGACTGGATCACCTGACGGCTCTTTTCTTTGGAACGAGAAGAAAACCGTCAATGCATATGGTGCCACCCAATATTATTAACAGATGGTGCTGAGAAGAAAACCGTCAATGCATATGGGTATTATTTTTATGATGATATTATTTATATTGTTGATCAAATAATAAATTATGCTTGAAATTAATTTATATTTAATAATGTATAATAATATAATATCCACATTAGTGATATAAATTTAAAAATAGATATTTTAGCATTTTTATTCTTACAGTTTACATAAATAGTTTACATAAATATTTAATATCTCGATTTTTAACCTAAATTTTTAACGGAATGAAATTAATAATTTAGATATTAGAAATAGGAATAGGTTATTTAGAATAATAGTTTAAAAATAAAGATAATAATTGAAAAAATAGTGCATTTTCTTTTTATGCTTTATATCGCCAAGAACTTCAATCTTACAATTCATGAACCTCTGATGATATTATAATGTGATTTTTTTCATTTCAAACATATAATAATAATAATATCATGAATTAAAAGAGCTAGATTTTATTTGTAAACCACTTGGATGTGTTTTTGGATTGGTAACATGGCAGAGAGTGAAGAATAAAACAAGCAAGATTGTATTATCAGTAGTATTATTAGAATTAGGTCAGTGCTTGAAACGTTTAAGCATCGAATTCACAATCACACTAATTTGGATCAGCCAGTTTAACTGCCTCGATATTAAAAAAATACAACATAATTTTAAAAAATTTAAACCATATATAATAATATAAATACATAGATCTTTTGTTATAATAACATACTATTTTAAATTATCATATTATTTAATTAGTAATATTAAAATTAAAAAGTCCATTGTTTAACAAAATCATGCTAGATCAACCAATCAATCACCGTGGTTGTATCTAATCAATGATCAGTGTAGTTGCATGTGCTTTTGAAAACTAAGGAAGGTAGGAAAAGGTTATTTAAAAGATGGGGAACAATAATTGAAAAGGCCATGCTTTTCTCATTCCTGCTTTTTATGGCCAAAAACTTTAATCTTACAATTTATAAACTTTTGTTGACAATATAATGTGATTTTTTAAAACATATAATAATATTAGAAAAAATCCTTAACTCCTTGAAAAATTGAGAATGTTTTAAAAAACTGGTGTATTTTTCATCCTAAAATGCCATAAAAAAAAAGAAAAAATGGGTAAGGGTAAGTAATCCAGTGCTTGGAATTGGCAAGCTGTTGAAAAATAAATTGACTAGAATTGACAAGCTTTTGAAAAATAAATTGACTTGAGATATTTAATTTGATTTGACCATGTTGAAGCGAGTCACATAGATGAAAAACAGTCAAAAAATGGCAATGATAAAAAATAAAATAGATAAAATTTTTAAAATAAAATAATAAAAATAAGAAAATTAATTAAAACAATTAAATCTTAAATAAAATTAAGATTAGTAAATAAACTCAACCAAATTACAATTCGGTAGTACAATTCATTGTCTAAATTTTACATTATATTCTGTTTCGTATTAAATTACAATTTTTTTAAAATTCTATTATAAAAAGTTAAATCGAATTTGAAAATCTCAGCAATTCAGTCGTTGCCCCCATTTCGCTTTTGAACCTCCCATTTCGCTTTCGAAGCGTCGCTCTCACGGCAGAGCTTGCCTACTCTTGGAAGCATCTAACGGCACGCAGTTCTCACAAGCGCCACCCATCACACGTGCAATAGACTTCCTCTTCCAAAAAATTAATTCAAATTTATTATTTTAGGAGCATTTGTAGATACAGCTACAATTTTTAACTATAATTTGCACTTTTACCACGGTTTTTGAAATATTTATAACAATGCCTTATTTTATCATAATATTTTAAAAATCATTAATTTTCCAAGGGTGTTTCGATGATAATTATTTTACTTCAGAAATTCAGATAGTTTTTCTACAACTATATAAATCGCTTATTGATTTGAAACCTAAGATTTTTGATATTTTTAAAATATTTATATATTTGAAAAATGCTGGTAAAACTGCACATATGAATAAAATGTGTAGCTAGTGAACACGTGTCAATCATCCGATCATTGGGAATTTCGCATGGTTGATGAACGGTCTAGATGTTGTCCGGATCAGCCAGGCTGGCAGGCGCATGAACATCCGCAGGATTTCAGCGGGAAAATACTGGCAAATACAAACTATCTTTGAAAAACCTGCATGCGCTGTCCAAGTCAATAGCCATAGCAGTAGCGAAGAGCAGAGCTTGGCAAATGGCGGTTGCAGGTCTTTACAGGCGCATTCTCCCATCTCCGCCGGCGATCGAATTCGCTTCTTCTGAAGGGAAGGTATTCTCGCAATTTCTTCTATTTCTATGCCTTTTCCCCTGCGCATTTCATTGCACCGGTAAACGGAATCCTTCTTCAGAATCTAGGGTTTTCCTCCTTAATCCGCATTCCCGCATTCCTCAATGCAATCGTCTCTCGGCTCGCAATCTAGTACGTGAGATCGCGTTTACTTGGATGATTTTAGCTTTAATTTCTCTAATTTCCCCTTAGGTTTCTGATTTTCGCCGTTTGCATGTGATGATTTTGAGTCTTTTTATGGTTTTCGCTAAAGTTGAGAATCGTGATGCTCTTGAAAGCCCTGGCGACTATGTTTGGTTTGGAATTTGGAGATTGCTTGCAATGTAGTGATTTCTACTTTGACGGTGAATGAAGTGCCGTTATTCATTAAACTGGAGCTACCCCTGTTATAATTATTAACTGGGGGTGTCATTGTGTCACCCGGGTCAGGTTGGAGTCAACCCTAAACCTAATCCGTTTTCTAAAACTTCAACATTGTTTTAAAAAAAATGGTTAGGTTATGGGTTGACAACAGGTTGATAATTCAAGTTGAGAATGCGTTGAAACAAAATAATTCCAAAATTTATGTGGAGTTTGATCAATCAACACAAATAATGATGGATGCTCTAAGATAACATTTTTAAACGAATATAAGTAGAAAAAAAACATTTGGTAAGAATGAAGTATCTTGAATTTTCTATGCCTAATCAAGTATGAAAATTTTGAAGTTTTTTATTTATTCAAGTAAATGAATAAAAGGGGAAAACACTACATTAAAGAGAGACTAGACCTTAACAGTGCTATGTAAAAGATAAATGGATTTAAAAAATTATTTATTGAAAGTTGAAGGGTTTTGAGGGGTAGGAAAGTTGGGTTGAATGGGGTTGTCAGGTTGCATAACTGTCAACCCTGACCCAACCCAATACACAAATTGAGTTGAGCTCTAACCTAAGTTTTGATTTACTCAACCTCGACCTCACTAAAATTGGATTGGGTTAGTTTGGTTGCAGGTTGAACCCAACCCAAGTTGCACCACTAGTTTCAACAACTATATCACATAGAGTGTAATCATAGGGGGCATTTTGTAATTACATGTTGCATGCATTGTAAGTGAATTCCCCATCCCAAATAGCCCTTTATCTTTTCTGCAGTTTTTCTATTAGAATAGGGTCCATTTGAATAGGAAATTTTCAGAGTGGATTATAAAAATGCAATTGATGAAGGTAGGAACTGTAGAAATATCGTATGAAAAGGTAGCCACACAAAATCATCATAAGTGATTACAATAATATAATCATTACGTGTGATTGTTACAAAATTATCCTGAGGAGATGATAATTACCAATAATGCAATAGTTACATGTGATAATTAAGGATTCTGTGTGTATGGGAGAGTAATTGGAGCAGATTTATTTTAGATTTTAAGGACGTTTTAGTAAATGTAGTGGCAATAGCTAACTCATCCTAAAGAAATTTTAAGGTCTGAACAACCTTCAATTGGATTCAATTTGATCAGCTTAAACAGAAAGTACCTGCTATAGGGACTGCATAATCATGATTGAAGGTGATTTAGTCCTTTCAAGGGACTGTGAACTCTGTACTTTGTTGGTTTTTGGAAATCCACTCTGTTTCTGGTTTCTAGACCAGCCCTCAGACTTCGGAGAGAAGGCAGAAAGATCGAACTTGTAGTTGGCTGTAACACAAACAATTTGGGATGAGATCTCAATTATAAGCCCTGAACGCCGAGTCATCTCTAAGTATGTCCTTCCTTGAATTCATTGATAAAGCATGTATCACAAAGATAAAGCAAATGTACATAAAAAATGATTTGAATGTGGTAGGCCATATCTATTGAAATTAGATATTTTATTAATTTTCCATTAGGTTTCATACAAGTATTTATGTGGCTGCCATTATTTTTGTCTACTTATCTTGTATTGTCTATCAATTCATCCTCTCAGGATTAGTTATTGTTCTTCAAATGATTGCAGTGCCAATTAATTCCTAACAATATCCAATCTGATTAAATTAGTAAATAAGCATTTCTTTTGAAATATGAGCACCACCAAATCCCTGTAGATCCCAAACTTCCATTCCTCCTATTGGTTGTTGCCCTTGCTTGGCCCTTCATCTAAGCCGTTGTTGTGTGATAAGTGCATAATATCCTAAAGAAAGACCAGGGATTTTGTCATCAACTTGATGAATAGATTTTAGGATGTAGGACTTTCCTTTTATAACAGCTTGTTTGAAAGGATCTCTTGTTCTTCCACAAAAATTCTATTTTTTCCAGAACATTCAGGAAAAAGCTACTAAGCTATTCTATTGAGTGCTTTGAGATAGGGATTCATACATAATTTATGGTAGGTATTTGTGTATATTTCTCCTTGCATTGGGCTGAATTTCAAGTAGAATGTGGCTATGATTGGGAATTTCAAGATAGAATGCAGCTATGATCAGGAATATAATCAAGAATGTGGGTTACAAAACAGCACATCCTCATCTTGTCTATGATATAGGAGGTTATTGAAATTCCATGGTTTGGAATCCTAGTATGTCCCTCACATGTTATGGGTGTTTACATATTTATTTTAATGCATAAAACCCTTCATTTCTAAGATATTTCTGTCTAGTATCACAAGTAATTTTTTCTTTTTTATATAACCATACAAATGACAAATCATTTGGGAGTCATGACATGTTGACGCTGTCAACTGAAGTTTTTAGAATTTCTTAATGCACCTTTTACTTTCAATAATCCTTCTCATTTTATTATCCAGTTGTGCATTGGGAAGTTTTTTAAACCTTCTAAATTCTGATATCTTGTGGTACTTCCTTCAGTAAATCACTCACTTTTTCTGCGTTTCTTTTTTCTTTCTGGAAAAATTGTAGCAACTATTCTCAGAAGCCCTTCAAAATGGAAACATGGAAGGCTTTTTCAAATTAATTTCTAACTTCCAGACACAATCTGAACCTGCATATTGTGGATTGGCTAGCCTTTCCATGGTCTTGAATGCTCTTGCAATTGATCCAGGGAGAAAGTGGAGAGGTAACCTCTAAATCTTTTGCTTTTTTGTTAAAGGCGGAATGTATGGATTTATTGATGATCTTTTAGTCAAAAGTTGTAACCATTGTTTTGAATAACAGTATCGGGGTGCATATCAGCTCCCTTAAGAACCTATACGATATGGCCGTATCGTATCGGTATTAGCCTGCGTCGGATAGGTTTTTCTTTTTTAAGGAAAACAATTGTGAAAAAATATCCAAGAACTATAAAAAATTGAGAAATGAAAGAATCTATAATTTTTCTGTATTTTGCAAATATAAATAATGGTGTATTTATCCATTATGTATAAGTTAATTTTTTATGACTTTACATGTCAAGTCATTAAATTTAAATGAAAAATTCACAAATTTAAGAAGTATGAGGTTATGAGTATTGAATAAAGCAAGCATAAACATTCAACATCCCAAGTTTAGAATAGTTAACAATTTAACATATGTAAACTATTTTAAATGAATAATCTATTTACCTTGTTACCACCAAAATGAGTGCCTAGCAAGTTCCTCATCATTGTCATCCTTATTATTGTTGTTACGACCAAGATTTTTAAGTATACGGATACGATATTGGCTTTTTTCGGATAGTTTTTCTTTTTAAGTAAACAAATTGTGAAAAAATATCCAAATAATGGTGTTTCGATCCATTATTTATAAGTTAGCTGTTTATGATTTTACATATCAAATCATTAAATTCAAGTGAAAAATTCACAAATTTAAGAAGTATGAGGTTGTGAGTATTTAATAAAGCAAGCATAAACATTCAACATCACAAGTTTAAAATAATTAACAATTTAACATAAGTAAATATTTTAAATAAATAATCTTTTTATGTTGTTACCACCAGAATGAGTGCCTAGGAGGTTTTTCATCATTGTCATCCTTATTGTTGTTGTTACCACCAAGATTTTTATGATTTAAAACAATAAATGCATTTTTTTATTTTTTTAAATTTAAAAATTATAAAAATTATGAATACATATAAAATGTTCTTTTAAATCATCTAAGATTTTTATAAACAAAAACTTGTTTTTTTTTAATGTTTTTTGAAAATTGGAATAAAAACAAATAAAAAAATAAAAAATAAAACTAAATCAATCAAATATAGTTCGATTTGGGTTTCCCCCTTCAAATCAAAAGCAAAAATGTATTTTTATGCATTCATCCCCCTTCAAATCAAAAGCAAAAATGTATTTTTAATGCATTTGAATGCATAAAAATACCTATTTTAAGATTCCTTGAAAAACCCAATGTGAACTTGGATCTTCATTTTCATTTCAAATCTGCAACTTTTTCTTTCTTTGAATCTTGCATTAGTGTTGAAACATCTTTGTCTTTCCTCCACTCGAGTCAAATACTTAAGAAAAAGGGGATTCAAGTGTTGAAAATCTCAAACTTCAGGTTCTTCAAATCTTGGATGAAAACCTTTTAATCGTCCAAACAAGTTGAAAAAGGTGTTTTGATTAAAAAAATGACTTTAGGGGAGTCGAAAATAGCAAAACAACCTTAGAGAAAATTTTCTCTTATGTGCAAATATAGTTTCTTCTAAAAACAGCCCTCGCTTATTGCTGAATACAAGATCTTGCAGAGAGCTATACAGGCCGATACAACCTATATGGGCCTGTATCAGCCTATACTGGCCCGTATATGAGCCCATATCGGCTTATACAACCCATTTTTTCTACTATCTGCTGATACATCCTCGTATAGTGCATACATATCGTCCTATATGGATATGATACGGCCATATAGGCCATATCGTATCCATTTTCAAAACCATGATTGCAACAGTTCTCTTACAGGTTGTGATGATCACTGACTGGAAACTTATTGTCCTCTTGTTCGTATGAAGTTACTTTCTGACAAGTTGATTTGATTTGTATAACTTGGCTTGGAGTTGTGGTGTGAACTGGGTCCTTTGTAACAGGGATGTGATTAACTATGAAATGAATTCCATAATCCCAAATTGTGTTCCTACTTTTATAGTGACATGTGCTGCTTTTGGTTACTAATAAATAAAAGTTTTTTTACTTTTGATTTTAGAGGCTCTGATTAGGGTCTTTAAGTCACCACTCGCCAATTGCTTGAAAATGTAGAATTGAAGGTGAAAGTAGACATTTTGTGCACAAAAACCAAAGGTTGTCACCAGTGTTATGAGAACCAGATTGGATTAGATGGTTTGAACTTGATTTAATCATAACCTCATCTAGTCTAGTATGGTTTGGGTTTAGAAAAGTTTAAACTCAAGAAGCTAATAGAACTAGTTGGAATGGTTGGTTGGACTAATGAACTGTGAAACTAGTCCAACATGGTTGGACTATTGAACAATTCTATGGTGGAATTACTATCTAATCCATTTATCTAATCCAATTATTATATTTAACAGCATCTATTTCCCTAAAAAAATTCAAAATAATTTCTGGGGCACATCTGAATTTGTTCCAACCGGCTTGATTTCTATTGTGAATTCATTGATCCATTGCTTCGTCATAACTGATGTCTGCTTGTTTCTAAATATGCAATCCAAGTACTTTGTTTTTAGTTCAACTAAAACTTCTAAGGTTTCTCTCTTTTTCTCTAGTGATGTTTGTGCTGTACTATGTTATGCACAATAACCATACACTAGAGATACTGATATAACGTCTTCATTCTTTTGTACCGGGTGATACATCTTCTATTGAATACATGGAAAATCCAAGGTTGAAAAAAATTATGTGGGAGTTTAATTAGTAAAATTTTGATCAGCAACTTTTGCGGCTCATTAACACACTACACAATTGTAGTACATGGCCATCTGTTAATTATGAATTTGTCCTATGGAAATTGAGTGTCTGTGAGATACGGAACATTGTTTGAGGATAGATTGCCAACCCTTTTCCGAACGAGAACATGAAGTTTTTGAAGTGAAAGATTGAATTTTGTGGAAAGTGGTGATACTAGTATATGTTGGTTGATTTGGAATGGTGCAAAAACATGAGCTTTCAGCATCAACAACAAATAAAACTCCTGTGATGGTGATATAAGAGAAAGCTAGGGGATTTTCTAGTGCCTTTGGAGAAAAAAAGGAAATCTCGCAGTCTAAATTAATGGTTTAATATTTGGCCTAGACTTTCATTTTGAACAATTTTGACATTTGGAATCAATTGCAACCTTGATTGATCAACTTGTGTGGCTTCTTGGCCTGTATCACTGGACCATGTTGGGAATTTTGCGTTTCTTTCTAAATAGGCCATAAGAGGATGAGAGATAACTTACCATTCCTTTTCATTTGACCTCTTGATGAAATCTTCCATTGTTTTTGATAAAATAATCCAGTCATTACTAATAAAACAGTTTTTTCAGAGCAACGAAATTACATTTTCCGATTATGCTACTGCTGTTTGATTCTCCAAAGGCATTTACTATGTGATGAATGTGATTTCATTTGTAGGTCCTTGGAGATGGTTTGATGAATCGATGTTGGATTGCTGTGAACCTTTAGAAAAGGTTAAAGCTGAAGGGATTACCTTTGGTAAAGTTGCATGTTTGGCTCATTGTGCTGGAGCTAAAGTTGAATCTTTCAGGACAAATGAAAGCACTATTGATGACTTCCGGAAACTTGTTGTAACATGTACGTCTTCTGAAGATTGCCATCTGATAACATCATATCATAGACCACTATTCGGACAGGTAATTATTCATCCACTTTGATCCTTTTTTCTTATTAATGAAGTAAATCTTTTCTTTAATTTCATTATGCAGATCAGTTGTTCTTTTCTTTAATTCACTGCAAATCAGTTGTTCTCTCCTTTCTTCTTTACCCTGACTTATTGATCAATAAAGAAAACGATACTGATGTTGCATTTACATATTTGCTAGTAGCCTGCATAAAATTTCCGAGCAAAGTGATGTAGGACAAGGAGCTATGATACCATATTGATGTAGAATAAGATTACTTTTGCAAAATGGAAAGGGGCAAGCCTTTTGGAAGAACAAGGTTAGACCCTCTCAACGAGGAAGAGGAGAAGAATTTAGGTAAGAATTTGAATAAAAGAAGAGAATGAGGGAATGAAAAACGCACATAACTTTTATTCAATAATCAATTGAACCGTGCTGTCCCAACTTTAATGTGAGTTTATTTATCGAAATTGATAAGAGCTTAATTTAAACTATATATAAATAAAAATCCTAAATATAGTAATAAGAGCAATGATCTAAACCATCGATTAAGTCGATTTATATTTTGAGCTCTTGATGCCTATATCTAACCTTAAATTGAATAAAAAGTGGCTACTTTACGGATAGATAAGTACTCTGTTGTGTTTTCCATCAAAAGGTTGTTGGACAACAAGAGAATTTCAAGCTTTATTGTCCTCCATTGGTGTTCAATGCGGAATACATACAAAACTTGGTTGTTTTTGTTCGTTTCAGTCTTAATGGCCTGGAATGATGGTTCTAGCTTCTCATCTGAGTCACAGTATTTTTCTTGCTAGTTGTTGCTCTGTCTTCAAATTATTATTTTTTTTACTGTCATTTCTAAACCTGTTCCTACCTATTTATGCTACAACTTTACATTTTCAAACAGATACTTCTTTAAAACAGCACCCGAATTTCTTGCAATTTCGCTTTTAGCTTTATGTGACTATTATTCTAATGTTGTGGACATCTGCTGTTTTGTTTTAGTACTCTTTTTGATGCAAACATTGAGCACCATCTGACTAAACTGCATTTGAGAACCATAATCATCCAAGCAAGGCAGAGCAAATAAGTTAGAATGGAATATTATCTTGATGATTGGAACTTTATTGTTACAAATATGATTAAAGGAATGGAATAGGGCATTCAAACCTTGTGAAACTTTGAGACTTAGTAATGACGCTTCTTAATGGTATCATGATGGGTAGGACAAGATGCCTTGTACTAATTAAAGGGGGAAGACTTAAGCAGAAAGAGGTAGATCCTCTCAATATGGGAGAGAACAGAAGAAATGATTGAGAAAAATAGACAAAATTAGGGGAAATAATGGAAAATAAGGGAAAAGATGGATAATCGAATTCTCGAATTGTCAACTGAACCTTTATACACGCTACCTATTTATAGAAAAACTGATACATAGAATAAAATTATAATTTACTGCATATAAATAAAAATTCTAAATAAAATAAATAAAATGCTAATTTAAACCATCAATCAAGCTGATCTATGTTCTGATCACTTAATGCACACATCAAATCCCTAATAAAACAATTCAATATCTGAAATACTAATTATGTATAAAATAAACTAAATCCCATTTATTATTTTATCACTTAAATATCTGTTCAATTTTCTCTTGCATCATTCTCCTTGACTTGAAAAAAACTCATCCTTGAGTTTTAAAGGTGAAGTCAACTATACTCCCAACTTCGTGATGTTTCTTTCTCAATTTAGGTGTCAACTGATTATGTAATCCAGCACAGGCTTCATAGGCTTTGAATTCTTCAATGAAGAACATAGGCATCTGTTTTGTCATGTCCCTTGAAAGTTTGTCTCTTGCTTTCAAGTAGATTCATCCTTTGGAGTAAACCGAATCATCTTTTTCCTTCAATCACTTTTGGTTTTTTCAATGCTTAAAATTTCCATGATGTTTAAATCTTTAATAATCTCAACTTGATCATGAGATAATTTCTCACTAACAACCAAATTCTTTTTTTTTTTTTTTTTGTCTCATCTTTTACAACATCTGATGGTTGGATAACTTATTCACAGCAATAAAGTTTTTGTGATTCTGTACTAGGGATAATGTTACCAGGTTTGTAAAAACAATTCACGTCTGTTAGTTCACATGTGAAGTCTGATCTATTGATAAGAAGTGTTTTTTTTTCAGACAGGAAGTGGCCATTTTTCTCCTATTGGGGGCTATCATGCTGGGAGAGATATGGCGCTCATATTGGATGTTGCTCGTTTTAAATATCCGCCTCACTGGGTTCCACTTGGACTTCTCTGGGAAGCCATGAACACCATCGATGGAGCAACAGGTCTCCGCAGGGGGTATCAATTTTAAGCTATCTTTTTATGGTTGATATGAAATATGCTAATAAGTGTTTGGTTGTTGATACAAGTTACTGAAGATATGAATGAGCTAAGTCCTCAATGCTGTGCTATGCTTCTTCTTCCTCCTTCTCCTCTTCTTCCTTCCATTCCCAAACAATTCCCAAAGCATCTTTGCATCATATGCATTCATTAATACATTGAATTCAGGGATCCCTTTACATCATGTCTTTACATCGCATGGATCCACTGCTACATTAATTCAAAGGTTTCTCCAGGTCATGCTCTTGTCATTCTAAACTTTTTTGCAACAAAACTAAAGGTCTCTCCAGGAGTACCAAAGACCCTGTTCCTTCTCCTTAATTAGAAAATGTGTTTCTCTATTTAAGGACGACAAAGGCCATCTTAATGCAATCTAATTCATGGTAACTCGGTCTAATTCCAAGTAACAAAATCAAAACCATCAAATGGTCTAATAAGAGAATGTGTACTATGTTTAAGGATGATAAGAAGGATGCTAATGTAATCAAATTTAAAATGATTAGATCAAACGTCTAAGATATTTTGTTAGCATGTACATGCATGTTACAAAGCAACAATCCATATGTGAGAACATGGCTAGTGACTGTAGGTCTCAGCTTTTATAGACTCTTTTAACTAAATATTAGGCCTATCCACTCATTAGGTGGTTCAAACCCAATAAATTGGGAGGAATATCTCCAATCAAATAAACCCTTCTGCATTCTTGGAAGGAGCATATTTCTAGAAAGGCAAATGGGCTTTTGAAGAGTTTGGTGAATTCCATCTTTATTTTGAGATTGACCACATTCTCTCTTCTTATTATGTATATTTGTGTGATGTTAATGTCATTTCCATTGCTTGCTTTGGTTTTTGCTATCAATTTCGTCTGTGCATGCATTATGCTTGTTAAAATGCTCAATTCAATTTCTGCCTTTGGCAATAGGGGTGATGAGCTTATTACCAGTTGGGTCTTATCTCAAACGCCTTGTTCAGAGATCAAAGGTGTGGTGGGTGCTTAAACCTTTTCCACCAAATAACCAAGCACTTAATCAGTTCATCTTTGTGGTCCAGTTAGTTCTAATTACTCCTTTTAACTGTTTAGTTGGTGGTGGCTTCCATAATTAGATCTTACACAAAGGCAAATATGTTAACTCTAAAACAAATGCCTAACATTAAAAGTTTGCAAATGTTTGTAGACTTCCCAATAACCACAAAAATAAGAGTTAACATCGCAGGATCAGAAAGAATTGCTTTTGTAAATATTGGAGCAAGTTTCTATTGTGGAAGAAAAGAAATTCTCTTTCAAGAATCTTGGAAGGAAATATCTCCTATCCAGATTGGTTTAGCCAATGGATCAAAAGCTCACATTAAATTTATGGTTGAAAATATTGAGATGAGAATTCATGATAAATTATTTAATATGGTAGTCTTGTTATGTGTAGATAATTTATCAGAATATCTTATCTAGGGAAATGCTTTCTTAAAACATCAAGTTGAAAACAGGCCATTTATCCTATAAATATATCATATTTTATAGGACATAGAAGAATACCTATTGAAATATCTGCTTCTATCTTGAGAAGGGAGATAGAAAAGATGGAAAGATCTCCTACTACAGCTGATGTAATTTTTGATCTGCTTAGAGAAAAGGAAATAATAGGACAGGTCGAAATCAACCAGTTATCCTAAGAAGCCTCAAAAGCAATTAATTCAATTAAAGAAATGCTCAAAGAGAATTTTAGGGAAAGATCCTAATTCTATCATTGAAAGTTGAGAAAATAAATATACTATGGGAATGATAGAAGGATTTGGAAAACAAAGACTAGAATTGGAGAATTTATAGTTAATTCATCCAAGTACTAATGAGCACAGAAGTGCAACTTTTATGGTCCTTAACCTTGCTGAGAAAGTCATAAGAAAGGCAAGGATTGTTATTGATTATCGAGATTGAACAATGCCGCAAAGGATGACAGGTATAACTTAGGATGATGGATATAACTTATCTAATCTGAAAGTTTCGAGGAACTAGATTAGGAAAAAGAATCTTAAGGTATATTCTAAATTTGACTTAAAGTCAGGATATTGACAAATTTGGATGTATCTAGATCATGGTTGTTAAAGGTGTGCCTAGGCATGTGCTCAGGTGCAAGGCACATATAGGTGCAGGTTTAGTGCCTTGATTAGTCTAGGCGAGGAGATGGAAATAAGGCGCAACCAAGGTGCCAAAAAGCGTGCCTTTTTGCCAAGGCGCAAGGTGCATGCTTCACACACTTTTTCGAAACTAGTTTCGAACATAAAAAAAACCCTCGTTGCTTTTCAACTTTACTAGCACCGAAACTCAAACCTCATCTTTTGAACAAAGAAAAAAAGAGTGGGGAGAGAATAGAAGGAAAAAAAAATTGTAATAGCTGCCATCTCGTCTACACTTGTTCACGTGAGCTTTGGTCATTGGGGAAGAAGAAGCTCTAAGCTTCTCAGTCTTGATTGACAATGTTGGAGTATTGGACGACAGGTAAGTACCAATTTTGCCCTTTTTTTGTTTCTTTTCCCCCCTTATTTTCTTCCATTTCTTCTTCCTTCACCCTTTCCTCTATTTTCCATCTTCTCTTGATGTTTGTCTTTTTTGTTTTTCTTGTCTTTTCCTCTTTAGGTCGTCCCATGTTGACCTTTTTTTTTCTTTTTTGGGTTGCTAACTTGTTGCATTGCCTTTTGCTGTATGCAATTCTTTTTATTTTTTTTTTTTGGATTTTTTTTCTATTTGCAGTGTTGTTTACATCAAGTGGTGATAGTAGCGTATGCTTTTTTTTTTTGCCTCATGCATTGCTACTAATAGCGTGTATATTTTTTTCAATTTTCTTTTTGTTTGCAATGCTGTTTGCATCAAGCAGTGATACTTTGTTGCCAACAATGTGTGTATTTTTTTTTTCTATTTGCAATGCTGTTTACATCAAGTAGTGATAACAATGTATGTTTTTCTTTTTCCAATTTTTTTCTGTTTGCCTCATGCATCGATGCTAATAGCATGTATTTTTTTTAATTTTTTTTTGCTGTTTGTCTCATGCATTGGTGCCAATAGTGTGTATTTTTTTTGTTGTTTGCTTTATGCAATGCCCACTGTACAATGACAACAGTGTTTGTTGGTGCCGCCCATTATGCAAATTTTTCTGATTTTTTTTTTCTATTTACATCATGTAGTGCAACGATGTATGTTTTTCTGTTTATTTAGTTTTGATTCCCATTAATACTTTTTATTGTTGCCTAACTAGTTTAAATTTGTATAAAATGTCTTTTTATTGTTGCCTTCATTGACTGTATATTACTTTTTTTTTTTTTTTTTTTTGCAAAGGTAGTTGCAATTTTTTGTTGATACCTGAATTCCTGATTGTAGTAATTCAATACCAGTAACATGGAAAAAAGACACTGCTTGGAAATATGCTTGGTTGGACAATCCTCAAGATGTGAATTCAATCACTTGTATATTTTGTAAAAAAGTGACAAATGGTGGAATTTACAGGGCTAAACAACATTTAGTTGGCGGTTTTAGAAATGCAGATTTTTGTAAGAGACGCCTTGAACATGTGAATGAAGAACTTAAAGCATACATATCCAAAAAGAAGGATGAGAATGAGCAAATGGATCTGGTTCCAAAGTGAATGAAGAACTTAAAGCATACATATCCAAAAAGAAGGATGAGAATGAGCAAATGGATCTGGTTCCAAATTTTAATATGAATGTTTTTAGTGAGGACGAAGAGGTTGATTTAATAGAAATCAATAGTTGTGGAAAAATAATAGCCGCATCAAGTGGAAGTAGTGGAATGGGTCCTCAATTGAAGAAATCAAAGCAAAAGGGACCAATGAATGCACACCTGATCCTGAGAATATGGTGGATAAAAGGAAGACAAAAAAAATAAGCAAAACAACTATTAGTGATGCTTACAAAAAGAAGCAAGAGAATGTGCATGTAAACAATTTGCATGATGGATGTATGATGCGGGAATTCCATTTAATGTTGTCAAGTATGACAGTTTTGCTGCAGTAGTAGAAGCATTTGGGCAATATAGTCCTAGAATGAAACTCCTTAGTTATCATGAAGTAAGGGTTCCTCTATTGAAAGGTGAGAAAGAACATACATAAAAATTAATGAAGATGAATGGACAAAATATGAATATTTTATTATGGTAGATGGGTTGATAGACATGATAGAGAGAGAACATTAATCAATTTTTTAGTAAAATGTCCTAGGGAGACAATGATCATGGAGTCTATAAATGCTTGTTTCTTTGTGAAGAGTGGAGAGAAAATGTTTGAATTATTTGACAAGTTTATTAAAAAAATTAGAGAAGACAATGTAGTCCAAGTGGTCACAGATAATGCTTCAAATAATGCAATGACAGATATTAGAATAAATAACTCATTTTATTCTTATAGATATTTATTTATTGAGTCTTGATTTATCTTATATATTTTAATCAATTATATGCATTTTCTTGTATATTTTTTAGGAAGGTTATTAAAAGCCAAATATCCTCATTTGTATTGGTCACCATGCGCTGCCCACTGTATAGACTTAATGTTAAAAGATATATGGAAGTTGTTTATCTTTAATCAAATAATGAAGTAAGCAGTGACTATAAGTGGTTACATGTACAACCACACGAGGGTACTGAATATGATGAGATAATACATAAGGCAAAATGAGTTGTTTAGGCCTGCTAAAACCAGATTTGCAACTGCATTCATCACACTTTTGAGTATTTATAAACAAAAAAATAATTTAAGGAAGATTCATAGTTGTTAAAGGCACGCCTAGGCGTGTGCCTAGGCTCAAGCCTCACCTGTTGCTCCTTAAGGTATACTTGGTGTGCCCGATTGAACTTTCTTGAAAAAAATATTAAATAAAAAAATTTTCAACATTCAATTAGGACTCTTAACTTCTTCAATCTCTCGTTTCTTTCTTGACTTAACCAAAGTTGGTGCCCTTCATAGGATTATATTTAACATTTGAGTAATCTTATTATTTTATTCTTATAAATTACATATACAATTAAATTTAATTGATTTTATATAATATGTGCCTTGCTTCACTCTGGCGTGTGCTTTGCTAGCGCGCCTTGCGCCTAGGCTTCATGAGCCCTTTGCGCCTTGGTGCGCCTTACGCCTTTAACAACTATGGGAAGTGTTTATTTCTGAAGATTGGATAACAAGTAAATGGGCAAAAGAGTTGTTGCTATAATTATTAGCCCACGCTTTTGCAATTGTGTGGTATATACCCTTAAGGTGGCTAGTCTTCTTATCCATGTGCTATGATTAGTGGATGGTAAAAAAAGTCTCTAACGAGTTACATTTATGAAGCCATGGATAGAGCTAAAAAAACAAATGCAAACACCTTCAAAGACAATGAAGAAAAATACAAACAAATTTTTGAAATCATTGATACAAGGTGGGAAACTCAACTCCATTGCCCTCTACATGTAGCTGGGTACTATTTTGACCTAGAAGCTTTTTATTCAAATCCCAATGTTGTAACGGATGAAGAAATCATTGATGGATTATACAACTGTATAGCAAGATTAGTTCCAGATGGTGAGGTTCAAGACCAAATCATGAAAAAATTACCACTGTATAGGAAAGCTAAGGGAATTTTTGGAAAAAGCATGACCATTAGGTATAGAACTACAATGACTCCAGGTATATATGATATTGTTCTTTTTTAGTTTATTGTTTATTATTTAGATTTTTGAAAAAATTTATATTTATATAATTTTTTTAACAGCTGAATAGTGGATTTTTTATGGTTCGTCTACTAAAAATTTGTAAAACCTTGCTATCAAGGTTCTTACCTTACATGTAGTGCATCTGATTATGAAAGAAATTGGAGTACATTTGAAAATGTAAGTGACTCTATTTTAATATCTATTGATGGCTTCATGACTTTAGTTTAAAATTTATAATTTATACTCTCTGCTTTACGCTTATATATCATTTTGATTTTTGAACTTTAATAACTTTATAACAAAAGAAAGAATATATCAGAACAAGCTCGATTGAATGATTTAGTATTCATTAAGTAAAATAGAGCACTAAGAAGGAGATAATTCATATGATACCATTGACCCAATTTCTTTGAAGATATTAATGAAAGCAATGGATGGTTGATTGGGAAGATTGAGGGAGAATTAGATGTAGAAAACAAGTATGTATTTGATGATGATTCTTTAACTTGGGGCGATGTAGCTAGAGCTGCTGAAGTTGGGGAGCTAAGTTGGCCTAAAAGATTAATGACATCTTCATTACTAAGTGCTTTAAGACTTGCTTTTTCGTCTTCTTCAGTGCATGAGGCGAATTTAGAAGAATTTGAAGAAGAAGATATTGAAAACTACAAGTCTGATGATAATGATGAGAGAGGGGATGCTATGCTTGAAGAAGATGAATTTTGAAATTATAGTATAGTACTTTGCTTTTATGTGATGAGATGAGGATGATGTGAATGTTACGCATTGATACTTTTGACTTTGAGTTGTATTATGCTATAATTTAAATGTTGAAACTTATAATTGTAATCTATGCTTTGCTTTTTGGATGCTTGTCATCTTATATTGCAGCTAATTGATCTTTTTTCTACAAGCTTTAATTTTTGCTTTTGTAAGTACTAATGATTTATTGAATTTGAAAATGGGAACTTGAACTATTGATATTTGAGATGATCATTCCTTTTGATAATTATGAATTAAGGTAGCATTGATTGTTTAAGAAGAGTTATTAGTTATGATTTTTATATATTTAATTTTAAGGTATTATAAATATTTTTATGATTTTTATGTAATATGTCCCTTTCTTTACTCAGGCGCACGCCTAGCTTGTGCGCCTTGCGCCTTGTCTCTAGAGCCCTTTTGCGCCTTAGTACACTTTGCGCCTTTGACAACTATGATCTAGATAGTATATCTCTAATTGCCTTTGCATGCCCTTTGGGATTAGGTGGATGGTTAGTGATGCCGTTTAGGTTAAAAAATGCACTAGGAATTTCCTAAAGAAAGGTGGATCATGCTTTCAAAAGTTTGAAAGAATTCACAGGGGTTTATATTGATGATATTTTGATGTTTAGTAAAATACAGGAAGAACATCTAAGTCATCTAATAAAGGTGGTAGATGTCTTTATTAAAGAATATATGATATAATTGGAAAGAAAGGTAATATGGATGCAACCTAGGATTAAAAATTGAGGAAAATAAAGAAAGGTTACGGCTTCACATAGTCGAATTAATCAAAAATTTCCCTAATAGGCGAGAGGACTAAAAACAATTACAAAGGTTTCTAGGTATACTAAATTATGCGAGAACATTTATAAGAAACCTAGTATGATGTGACGCCCCAATTTCATTCTCTCTTTAATTATTTACATACATCACCATTAATAACAAGAACCTCATTGGCATCAAAATTTGGTTACTCACTAACCGTGTCTAAATTTTGATAGAGTTTTCCTGTAATTAGAACATATGGTGATTTACCAAATTATGTTGTTGGTAGGGTGACCTGTATACCTGTTCGCTCTCATATATACTTCATTGGAAGCTAAGAAGTAAAATTATATAACTCAAAAGAATCTACTAAGTTATTACAGTCATCCATATACCATGATCTAATTACACGCATTTACATGAGATATAAAAGTTTAAGTGGTTTGCATTATCACAACCTGGTACTATCATGGTTTTACTATTTTCTTGTACTTGACTACTCTTTTTTTTTCTGGCTCCCCGGCATCATGTGGAGTTCATCTTCCTACTTAAACACTAAAATAAAACTGGTATATGAACTTTTCAGCTCAGTAAGTAAATAAGTTCTCTCTAGATTCATTTAAAATCTTTTGGTCTAGGATTCAAACACCATATGATCATTTTCAAAACATTCATGTCTATGTTATTACATACATAACGAACTCATGCATGCCATATGCATCTATGAATGTAAGACTCTAATCAAGCATTGTCAAATATAATCTATCTATGAATGCAAGACTCTACATGCTCAGTTTTCCATGTAGTCTCAAGCTCAGTGATCACACCAGTGTTGACTCAATTTGACTACCCACTCTTTACAGCAAGCCCAACTCATGCAATTTATTCATTCTACTAAAATTATCCAAACATGATAAATAAATCAATACATTTGATTTCACAAAATTCATCAAAGGACATGTATAAATGGTATTCCAATTAAGACAACCAACGCCGTATTGTATAAGAACATTTTGTGATCGAAATGATGAAAATATCACATATAAGGAAACATGCAATTTGAATTAAAGAATGTTTTTTGCAAATAATTTGGGTAAGAGTTTACTTACAACTCGTATAACACTTCTAGTTTTCACAGGCTTACCATCTCAATTCACCTCTTAATTTCACCTGATCCATACATTATCAAGTACACTTTACTATTCCCATCTACTATCTTTATTTATTTGTCTATTTATTTCCCTATTGGATCATGCTAACATAATCCATGATAATTAATTTTTTCTATATCATCTTTGGTATTTTGAAGAGTACTATTGCAGACCAAGAGCCCTAATTCCTTTATTTATAACTGAAATTTTAAGCCGCAGCTTTTTATTTTCCCGGATAACGTCAATTCCTAAACAAAATGTTTATTAATGCTCATTCATTTTTCTAATGAGTGTCTGGATTTCAAAAGGGCAACCCTATTTTAAGGGATGGAATACACGTTTATAGGTTCTAGCACACCCATTAGCATTAATTAGTGATTTTAAACGAAATTTCTAAATTTCACTTTGCTAGGCTTGCTGAAATTTAGGGAAAATGAGAAGTAGGGAGAGCAATGAATTTACCTGTTGTAAAAATGTGTATCTAAGGGCGTTTTTCCTTTTTCTCCCTTTTTCTTCTTCTTCTTCGGCGGCGGCGGAGGGGCTCCTTCGTTTTTGGTGAACAAAGTGACGGAGATGGGTTTTCTGAGTAACCCTTCTTCTCTAACAATGATGCCTCTCTCTCTCTCTATTTGTCTTCTGACTTCGGCAGCGATGGGGCTTCTTCTCTCTATCTTCCTGCGATTGCAGCGATGAGGGTGATGCTTGGGTTGGAAGCTAGTGCTCTCTCCCTCGAATGGTAGCTGTGAATGGATGGGAGCAGGGGAGGAAACTTCTAGGCTTGGGCGGGCATCTTTTAAGCAACCAGGTGGCTATTGTAAAGTGAGGACGTGGTGGGGGTTTTAAAAGCCCCCACTTTACACGTGACCTACATATGATTAACTAGACTATCACACAAAAAGACTTTGAGTAAAGTCCAATGGGAATGGATTGAGAAGGATATAGTCTTAATTAGAAAAAGCAAAGAACAAATAAAGGAACTTCTTACACTATGTCTGCTAGTGCAGGAAGATTATTTGATTCTTGAAATTAATGTCTTAGATTTTTATTGGAAATGTGTTTTAAAAGCCACTAGAGAAAAATCCTCAAAAGAAGAAGAAATCTGTAGGTACTAAAGCAATACCTTTAAAGGATCATAAATAAATTGGCCAATCCATGAGAAAAAGGTACACGCAATAATCCTAGCACTTAAGGCTAATGAATTATTTGTTGCATTTGAACTCGGATTCTTCGTTAGAATGGATTCTTTTTATATAAAGCATTTTCGAAACTTAAAACTAAAGAAATCGGTCTAGCAAAGCTGGTAAGATGAAAACAAAAATAGCATATTATAGATTTGAAATTGAAAAAATTAAAAGTTCATTGAATGTACTTACTGATTTTTTAACTAGAGAACTTGCAAGAATTTGTTAAGCAGGAAAAGAGAATGACCTCTTCATCGGCATTCTGTTGGAAATGAAAGAAGATTGGACATAGAAAGAAGGATTGTCCAGATAATTCAAAGCAAGAAAACTTCATACAAAAAAAGATTGTTGAGTTGAAAAAATTGTTAACTCAAGTAGAAAAGGAGTTCAAAGAAGAAAAAACTCCTTTTTGTTGCTAGATATGCAAGCAAGAAGGACATTATGCAAGTCGGTGCGTTGAAAAGAAGGAAATGAAAGGGAAGATGAAAAGAGAAGCATCTGAAACCTTAATTCTTTTTGTCACAAAATTAGCCGAATGTTAAGGTTAAGTGTAAACGCCTAGAATGCTCAATTTCATTAAAAGAGGATGGTCAAGATGAACGGACCATGGGTAACCTTCTCGATACTAATGAAGGAAATAATCTATAAAGTTCCACTTCAACATTGAAGGAAAAACCTATTTTTCCCTAGATTCCAAAAGTTCACATTGTAAATGATGCTATACCAAAAATTGAGAAAGTTAAGGAAGGATATATCATTCATAATCCAAGGAAAGTGAGCTTTATAGAAATAGTTAATTTATTCTTAAGGAACAAAGCTAAAGAACTGTTGGGCCATGGAAAATCGAAATGAGCCATCTAGCTGTAGCCGAGCAGCTGTCCGACCGATTGATGACACCTGCA
>JAYJMB010026683.1:0-38453 GCA_036873735.1 Pouteria campechiana
GGTTTAGAATAACACACCCAAATTTTGTGGAGTGATGAATTAGCAAGCTTTGGATAAAGAAGGAGAAGGTTTTCAGCAATAGCTTGCAGATTAGCTTTAGAGGAAAATGTGAATTATTCCTTAGTTATGACAATGAGATTGTGAGGTTCAGAGGGAGATGAAAATGTTGTTTTAGGAGGCCTTGATGCTAAAAGCAATTGAAGAAGTTTTTCAGAATATGCATCTTGAAAAGATTTTGATTGAGGAATGTTAATTTTATGGCTTGTTGGTGTGATAGGAGGATCAGGAATAAGTTGGATTCTGGAAAGGGTAATTTGATCAGTGATTTATGAAAATGGTAGTGCTTTAGGATGGATAATAAAGTTGTGTGATAGAAACATTTCGGAGATGGGAGAATTGATATATGATTAAACTTTGAATTCAGAATATGTTAGATTGATTGAATGATAAATACAAAGAAGTATATCACAATTTTCGTCAACTGGTTTTGGAGAAGTTGGTGCTCTCTTCTGTAGATGTGGAGGAAGTTCTTCAATTTGAGATGGAAAAATTTCTCCTAATTTTATAAGGTTAAAATAAGACCAGTCCAGAAAGATTGATGATCCGTGGGGAAGGAAATTAATCTTACAAAGTGGTATGGTGAGAAACCATCCATCCCTAACAAGAGTTCTATACGGATTAGAAAGATATTCTTCTGGCAGAATGAGTAATGGTTTAATGGGTATGAATTTAGGAAAGACTGAAGAAGGTTATGTTTGAGTGGGAGTTTGAATAATAGCTTCAGAGTGTTCAGCCTAAGGCTAGACAATTTCTAGAGTTGGAGTGAACGAATGTGAAATGGAAGATGATGAGTATGTAGGAAAATGAATGGGTGATGGAGATTTATGATGTCGTTGGTGAGAGAATGGGTAAGATGGTGAATGTTGGGTTTGAGGTTGAGTTTTAATAACTTCAATTTATGCACTCAATGCATCTAGTTTGTGAAGTAGTGATTCCCAAATTGAGTCTATCTTTAAGTTAAGATTTGAGGTTTGCGTTTCAAGGTTATTTAACCTTGTATGGATGGGTAGTAGATGAGCTATAAGAATGGTGTCAATATTTTGTTGAATAGAGTAGGTAGGTTAATGGGGTTGAGGAATGGATAAGTGTTGTTGAGTTTGGGTAGGTTTGGATGGTATTGCTGCTATACTTTCCTCTTTATCCTCTTGTTCTGTCTCTTTTTCATTTTTTCCTGTGGCTTCTTCTCTTATGTTTGTTGCTTGTCTCTTGCCTGTCTCCTCTCTCTTCTTCAATTATTGATCTCTTTATTTGTTCTTCTTTTCTTGGCTTTTGAGATATCCAGCTTTGTGGAGTTAATTTGAAGCCTATTCTCTTCAATATATCTCTATTTATTATTTCTCTTGCCATGAACACTTCTCCATCTTCTTTGGAAAGATTAATATTGGCTATCTTGAGAAATTTGCTCATTATTATTCTATAAGGAAGATAATACTTAGTAGATTTCTTGACCAAGTATAGCTGATCAGCAACGATCTGAGCAATGTCTACTCTCTTCCTGTGCTTCATAGCCCACAAAATTTTAGCTTTCTTTTCAAAAATTTGACTTGTTCCTCGGGATTTTGGACATATGTTTATGAAGATTAACATATGAGCAAGCTTAAAATCCATATTCAGATGGCTGACATGTAAGTAATTCATATTCTCTTTAATTTCTGCCTCAGCCAGATCTGAAAATAGCTTAGTTTTGTTCGATGGCCAATCAATCTCTTATTATTCCATCTCAGGAATGCCGAATGCATTTCTTATGTTGTCTAGAGATAGATTTATTTATGTCTTTCCAATCCATAATTTTCTAGTGTTGTAATTGAAATTGATAACCAGGGCTTGAACCATTCTACTGTAGCATTTATCCTTATAACTCATAAAATTTTCCCAGCCTTAGAACTTAATCTAATTGGTTACTTCTAAGTTTAGGCCATTTTCTCCAAATACTTCGAAATAAAAAACTCTTCCTTTCACAAATTTTCTTCCTTCAAAATACTTGATGAATTTATTGTAAGCTGAAGAGTTATTATTGAAGGTTACCTTTAGGATGTAATCTTTTGTTCTCCTTCTCTTCCTTGGAGTCTCTTCTTCTAAACTATCTCTTCTTCTTATCTCAAAATTTGTAGATGAGATTTTTGCTCATTTGCTCGCCCTCTTTCTCCTAGCCATTTATAGTAGTTGGGGGATTTTTGGCTTTGGGTTTTGAAATAGAGGGGTTTTTGGCAATTCTGGGGATGAGAAATTTCTGAAGATGACATGAAATAGGAATGGTTTGGGAGAGGAAAAATGTAGGGGATGCAAAAATTTGAATCGCTGTTTCTGAAGAGGGACTCGGAGATTGGAAATAGATGTGCATAATTTCTGATGCTAGGGTTTATAAGAGTTAGTGTCTTCTAATGTACGATTTCAGAGATTTTGTGGAATTAAGAAGGTTATCAGAACTTTTGTGCTTATAACCTTAGAAGTTTTGAAGACGTATGTGCAAAAGGGTTTTTAAAAATCAGAAGTTTTGGGGCAATTAAGATCATACATGAAAGGCTCTGAGTAGGTGTCTTAGAACTTCTATGGCAAATGTTAATTATGAAAAATTATTCTGAAGTTCTATCAAAATTTCTAAATTAATTTTGAAGTATTTTAAATGTTGGAAATTTAACAGTAATGAATGATCTTAGATATCTTAATTATTATCATGTGAACATTAATAGTATAAAATGATTAAATCATGTAATATATATTTTATGCGCATGGATCTAGTATACCAAGTTCTCTCATAATTTTACAGAATCTATCCTCTTGAAGTGATTTTGTAAAAATGTTTGCTAATTGATTTTCATTTGATACATATTCTAAACAAATATTATGATTTTGTACATGATCTTTAATAAAGTGATATCTGACCTCTATGTGTTTAGTTTTGGAATACAATACTAGATTCTTTGTCAAATTTATTACACTGGTATTACCATATCTAATAGGTGTATTAACATATTTTAAACCATAATCATTCAATTGTTGTTTCATCCACAAAATCTGTGCATAACAACTACCTATAGCTACATATTCAACCTCAACAATTGATAAATCAACAGATGTTTATTTCTTGAGAAACTAGGATATGATCATGCTTCCAAGAAACTGGTATGATCCTGAAGTACTTTTCCTATCTACCTTACATCCTGCAAAGTTTGAATCAGAGTACCCAACTAATTCAAAGTTTGAACTTTTTGGATACCATAAACCAAGGTTTGGAGTGTCTAAAAGGTATCTAAAGATTCTCCTAATAGCAACTAGATATGATTCTCGAGGATCTGATTAGAATTGTGCATACATACAGACACTGAATATAATATCTGACTTACTTGCAGTTAAATATAAAAAAGATCCTATCATGCTTCTATGGAGTTTTTGACAGATAGATTTACCTTTTTTATCCTTATCCATTTTAATGGATGTACTCATTCGAGTGGCCAATGGTTTTCCTTCTTCTAAATCAAATTTCTTGAGTGTATTTTGCTTCAAAAATAAAGATTCCTTTCTTCATTTGTTTTACTTGAAGTCCCAGAAAGAAGTTCATCTCACCCATTAAACTCATCTCAAATTCTCCTCATATAACTTTAGAGAAATCTTGACATAATTTATCATTAGTTGCACCAAATATAATATCATCTATATAAATTTGAAAAATCAGTATATTACTTTTGTCATGTTTAATGAAGAGTGTGGTGTGTACTTTACCTTTAGTAAATCCTTTTTCTATTAAGAATTTACTTAGTCTCTCATACCATATTCTAGGAGCTTGTTTTAATTCATAGAAAGCTTTCTTGAGTTTAAAAACATAGTTTGGATCATAAGGATCTTCAAACATAGGAGGTCATTCTACATAAACCTCTTAATTAATGAAACCATTCAGAAATACACTTTTGACAACTATTTGGTAATACTTTAAAATTTATGAAAGATGCAAATATCAGCAACATTTTAATGCTTCAATTCTGGCAATAGGAGTATATGATTCTTCAAAGTTTATTCTTTCATCTTGACAATATCCTTTTGCTACCAATCTTGCTTTATTTCGTATCACTATTCCAGATTTCTCTAATTTATTCCTAAAGACTCATTTAGTTCCTATAACAGATTGATGGTTGGGCCTTGGAACAATCGTTCACATATTATTACATTTGAATTGGTCCAATTCTTCTTGCATAACTATAATCTAAATTTTATCTTCTAAAGCTTGATCTATGCAAGTTAGCTCTAGTTGAGAAATGAAAGCAAAATTACCATATATTTGGTGATATCAAGATCTAATTTTCACTCTATCATAAATATCACTCATTACTTGGTTTTTAGAATGATCATGCATGAACCTCCAACCTTTGGGAAAGGAATTGTTACCTTCATTATTTACCTCATTGATAAATGATCCATCATGTGTTTCTTCTTCATCCTTTTGTATTTCTAATTGTGAAGAATCTTTGTCTTTATCTTGTATATTTATTTTCTCCACAGATGTTGTAAGTTTTTCTATCTCATCATCAAAATCACTTATCCTTCTAGAGGGGTTAGTACTTTCATCAAATTTTACATGAATGGATTCCTATATAGTTTTATTTTTTAGATTATAGACTCTAAATACCTTGCTAATAATGGAATAACCAAGGAAAATGTCTTCATCAGATTTGTTATCAAATTTGCATTGATTTTCCTTCCCATTGTTAAGAATGAGACATTTGCAACCAAAAGTGTGAAAATGAGAAATATTTTGTTTTATGTCATAATATAATTCAAATAAAGTTTTGTTGAGTATAGATCTAACAAAAATTCTGTTAATAATGTAGCATGAAGTATTTATTACTTCAGCTCTAAAATATTAAGGTAAGTCATATTCACTCAACATTGTTCTTGCCATCTCTTGTAAGGATCTGTTTTTCCTTTCAGCTACTCGATTTTACTGAAGTGTTCTTAGTGCAGAGAATGTATGCAAAATTCCATTGCTTTCATAAAAAGTTAGTGAATTTCTGGTTTTTAAATTCTCTACCATGATCACTTCTTATGACTACTATACGAGAATCTTATTCATTTTGTACACGCTTGGTAAATGTTTTGAAGAATGAAAAAGTCTCATCTTTGGAAGCGAGAAACATTATCCAGGTAAATCTAGAATAATCATCTACAATGACATATATATAATATTTCCCTCTAAGACTTCTAGTTCTTATTGATCCAACAAGATCCATGTGTAGCAACTAAAGTGATTTAGTTGTGTATACTTATTTGTTAGATTTGAAAGATTCTCTAACTTGCTTTCCTTTTAGGTAAGCATTACACAATTCATTTTGGTCAAACTTTAGTTTAGGTAAGCCAATAACAAGATCTTTGTTGTATAGTTTTTCAATCATGAACTTATTGGTATATCCTAGTCTTTTATGCCATAACAAGGATTCTTCATTATTCACAACAAGACATTTGACTTGGATATCACTCAAATCTACTAACTACACATTTCTACATCTTTTACCAAGTACTACAACCAGATTTGAACTATTTATCATAGAACATATATGTGATTCAAATACAACCTTGTAACCATTATCACAAAATTAACTAACATTTAAAAGATTGTATTTTAATCCTTCTAGTAGTAAAACATTCAAAATAATAATAGAGGGAGGTTCACTAATCTTACAAATCCCAACTACTCTACCTTTTCCATTATCTCCAAAGGGAACTATTCCTCTGTTTTTAGCTTTTAATTCTGTGAACAACTCCTTCTCCCCTATCATGTATCTTGAGAAACTATTATCAATATACCATTTGCTATTCCTCGTGGCTCTCACGCACATCTATAGTAATAAGGTCAAGCTATAATTTTTGGTACCCATCTAGGAATAGGTCTTGGTGGGTTAGTAGCATAATATTTTGGTACCCATTGCTTTTTAGATTCTACTATTTTATTATCTAGAGATATTGTTGTATTTATTATGTTAGAAATAGTTTTTGGTATCCAAATTAGGTTCTGTTTGAGTTCTAATTCTCTTCCACGATTGTTATTTTTCTTTCTTTAGTTTTCTTAACTTTTCTTGTTTGCCTTTAGTTTAAATAAAGTAGAGGTCAATGTTTTTTTAAAGGCATGATTTTCTACTTTTGTCTGCTCAAGTTCTATGTTAAAGTTTTGGTTACTCTTGAGTTGAATATTTTCTTGTCTTAATTTAGAGCATTCATAGATCGTTCTTTTTAGTTCTCTTTTAGTTTCCTTATGTTTAGCTTTTAAAGTTTTGAAATCTGAATATAATTCATCTAATAATTCTTTTAGATCAAAAGTTTCAGGTCTTGAATTTACCTCAACTTCGTGGATGGCCATGAAGCTTATTCCTATATGATGCTCTTCCTAATTTCTTTCTTTAGAGCTGAGCGAACTAAATTGTGCCTCATTTTCTTCTTTTATTTCACTTGAGCTTTCTTACATTATATTCTCCAGCATTTCCCATGTAGTCATAGCTTTCTTCTTCTTTTCAAATTTTTTGTTTTTAAAAATATTTTTTTGTCAAAGTAAGAATTATACATTTTCTTTTTGTCTCATTAATTTTTATCTAGTTTTGGACAGTCAAACTGCATGTGCCTAGACTTGTTACAATTGTAACATATTGGAATCTCCCTTTTCTTTTCCTTGCTCTTGTTGTTATTTTTGGAGTTGTTTCCAAATCTCTTCTTCCTAATCATATTTTTGAATCTTTTGGTTATCATTGACATATCCTCATCATCTTCACTCATTGAGGCTTATTCTGAAGATTCTTCATTCTCTAAATCATCTTGTAAAGTAATCTTCTTGCTTTTGAAATCATTTAGAACCTTTTGCTTTATTAAGACTTCATGAGTCATAAGTGATCTTATGAGTTCTTCCACTATCATTTTATCTAGATCTTTTGCTTCTTGGATAGCAATCACTTTAGGCAGAGATCTCAAGATCTTTTTAAATAGGTTCTTCATATTTCTCTCCCAAGCTTTTCAGTCCATTGGTGATTTTTAGAAACTTTTAAACATTTTAGGGATAGTTTCTGACTCCTTCATGGAAAGGGCTTCATATTCCTGCACTAGAATATTAATTTTAGTTTCTTTTACTTGATTTATACCTTCATTTGCTACCTGAAGTTTATCTCGAGTTTCCTTGGTTAAATCACAGGCAGAAATCTTTTCAAATTTAGATGAAGATAGTGTACATTAAAGACAATTCTTTGCCTTAGCATCATATTCTACTGTTTTAATATCTTCTGATGTATACTTATTTTGTGTATTTGCAACATTCTTTCCATTCTTAACTACAAGCCATCACTGGTAATCTATGACAATCAAGAAATTTTGCATTCTCCTCTTCCAATACCCAAAATAGGTTCCATCAAAAAGTAGAGGTTTGGAAGTGGATTGTCCTTTAGCAGATGTATTATGGAATATATTAGCCATTTAGATCTCTTCAAAAGTTAATATATTGGTAATATAAAATTAACTATTGTAGCCTGTTCTGATATCACTTAGCTAGATGGTAGCTTAAGGGGGAGGCCAAATTGAGCTTTCAAAAAATTTGGTCAATAACTTGAGAGATGTGCTTAAAATAAAAGAAAGTAAAACTCATAACACATATGCATAATATTTTTATAATGGTTCGACCCTTCCTGGATTCTTATTCCACTTCTCTGAGTCAGTCTCCTTTACTAAACTTAGGTTTTACTAAATACTTGTTGGTTTTACAAGCTCATCAACAACTTATTGGTTTTCCAAGCTTACCCAAAACTTTTATATGTTGGTTTCTAAGCTTACCAACTAACTTATATATGTTGATTTCTAAGCTTACCGACGAACTTACTGGTTTTTCAAGCTAACCAAAATTTTTTATAAACTATTGGTTTTACAGAGCTCACTAACTAACTCACTACTTTTCCAAATTAAAATGTGCAGATTAATGCCTTTTACTTAGGCAGACTTTTACAAAAATTAAAACTCAAATGAAAGAACAAAATATGCAATAAGATCAGATTTATTAAACTCCTTTTGAAGTCAATGTAGATCTGGCTTTGAATGCTTTGGCAGCATTGTAGTAGTTGGAGTTAAATGATGGAAGATCTTGATTGCTCTTTTTGAATACTTGAATGAGGTGATTTTTTTGTTTTCTCGGATTGATTTATGTGTTACTTTAATCATCCTTTTATAAGCTTTGAGAGAAGATTTAACCATTGCACCTTTAATACCATTTTTAAAATGTTAGGTAGAGTTGGTAACAACTTTTTGTATCCTATCGGGCTTCAGAATTTCTGAGTTAAGTAGTCAGAACTTCTGACTTTTGATCCACCGCTTATCAGAATTTCTAAGTAGTTTCTGAGAATTTCTAACATAAGTGTTTTCTTGGCTATATTCTCTTAAATTTTTTGTGCATTGATTTTGCTGTCAATGGTCATATGCTGAACTTCTGAGATACCTATGAAAATTAAATTTTTGCTTTTGATATTTTTCTTTGATTATCGCCTTCTTGAAGACACCTCTGAGAAAACTTCTAAGTTGCTTCTGAGGATCTTCTAAGTATTGTGTTAGCATTCTAAGTTGCTTCTAACAAGCTTTTGATTGTGGATTTTTCTTTTGAGTTACTTCTGAGGGTCAAATTTAATATCTGACATTCTTGTCTTTTTTAATTTGCTTCTAGTATCCTTTTGTATTATTTCTGAAGAATTTCTAAGAGGGGTTTTGACTTCTGAATTTTTCTTTGGATTAATTCCGTATGTCCATTATCAGTCTTTAGAAACATTTCTAAGACTTGTAATTGTTTCTGAGGTTCTTCTGAAGAGCTTCTAAATGTAGAAAATTCCTTTGAAGTGTACTTTTTACCTTTTGACATGTTTTCTGTAATTTGAGAAAGCTTCTGCACGACCTCTGAAGTGTAATATTGCTACACGTTGATTCTGAGGAGGCTCTGAGCTATCTCTGATGGGGTTTTGAGATATGTCTATTTACTTCTAAACTCTTCTAAGTTTCATGTTGCATTTTTGATAGGGTTCTGACATACTTTTGATGAGGTTCTAAGGTGTTTCCTGAATTCTTCTTAACTTCTAATCTTTATGTCATATTTCTGAACAGGTTCTGATATACTTCTGAGCAATTTTTGGATAATTTTTATTTGAGCATTTATTTTAAAATATCTTCCTTTGAGGGGTTAATGTAATAATTTTATAATTAACACATTTTATTACTTGCAATTACTCTTCTTAATTTGTTTTGATATATAAACTTTGCATCACTTGGAAAGTAACTTATTAGTATCTTAATTCTTCACTTATTTGTTTGTTCATCATCAAAACTAAGTTATTTAATCTCTTTCAACATCAATATCAAGCTTAGTAAAAGGGTTAGACTTAACAAAACTGAGCTCCACTAGGCAAGTAGCATAGTTAGAGTGCAACTAAACTCCAGGTAGCGCAGTTAGAGTATAAATTGAGCTCCTTCAAGTAGGTAGCGCAATTAGAGTGCAACTAAGCTCTAGGTAGAATAGTCAGAGTGTAAATTAAGCTTCGCCAAATAAGTAGCTTAGTCAGAGTGCAACTAAGCTCAAGGTAGCGTTGTCAAAGTGCAAACTGAGCTCCAGGTAGCGCAATCAGAGTGTAAACTAAGCTCCTCCAAGCAGGTAGCACAATTAAAGTGCAACTGAGCTCTAGGTAGTGCAGTCAGAGTGCAATTGAGCTCCAAATAGAGCAGACAAAGTGCAACTAAGCCCAAGATAGTGCAATTAGAGTGCAATTGAGCTCCAAGTAGCATAGTCAAAGTGTAAACTGAGCTCCTCTAAGCAGGTTGCATAATCAGAGTGCAGCTGAGTTCCAGGTAGCTCATTCAAGATATTTGCTAACTACCCCTAACTAGAGGAGTTGGGAAAATTGCAAGATTCACCCAACTAACAGAGTTGAGAATTTTACAAACTACTCCCAAGTAGCGCAGTTGGGACCTCCAAGCCTATAAATATCCCTTCATTTGGTCTTACCTGATTAGAATTTTCTATAGTTGAAAAATGAAGACTCTTTAAGAGGTTGGTTCCTCCCTAACAGTGGTAATTTCTCTTAATGTCTGAGGGTGCTCTGCTATGGCCCCACCATGGGACACATGTGGGTTCCACCCATGTTGTGGTAATGGTAGGTCTCATATAATTAAAATATAAAATTCTCTCTGGTTGAAGACTGAGGACTCTCTAAGAGACAGGTGCCTACCCTGACACCAGTGGCCTTTGGCCAATGGTAATTTCCCTTTATGCTTGAGGGCGCTTTACCATGACCTCACCATAGTACACATATGGGTCCAACCCATGCTGTGGTAATGGTGGGTCCCATATAATTAAAATATAAAATGTCTTCTAGACTAAAAGCTTTGAAGACTTTTTAAAAGGCAGGTGTCTCCCCTAACGAAAGTGGCCTTTAGCCACTGGGAATTTCTCTTGGTGCCTAAGAGCATTCTATTATGTCCCTAACATGGTACATACGGGGGTTCCACCCACACTGTGGTAATGGTGGATCCTACATAGACAACAAAATGCTACTGAATCAGGCAATTAAAACATACCTAAACTTGTTAAAACACTAATTAAAACTTATACATGGTAGAATTGATCTGGAAACAACCTATAAAATCAGATAAGTGATGACATATACCATACACACAGTATAAAATTAATTAGGGACTATCATTAGCACTAATTATTATTATTAGTGTTAATCATAATTAGGCTTAATTAACTCAAAGTGTAATTAGACTTAATTCATGCAACCTGATTCTATAATCTCTCACAAGTTAACGACAGAGATAGCCTACTTTTAGTTTTCCATAAAATATTAGAAAACACCACTCATCGAGTCACTCAATAGTCTAAGGCTAGGACCGAGTCAAGGAGTCATGACTCACTGAGTCAAACCTTAGCAAACACCACTCACCAAATCATTCAAAAGCCTAAGTCTGAGATCTTACCATCGAGTCATGACTCATTGAGCCACTGAGTCATGACTCGTCAAGTCAAATCTTAGCAAAATAATTTCAAATCAACCAAACTCAGTCAACCTGACTCACTCTTTCTAAGCTTCTCATGGGCATTTAATAGACCTGAGTAAACCCACTCAACCTGGTCCTACTCTTCATGGGCAATTGAAAGAGTGAGCTAAACCCAATCATCTTGGTCTCACTCTTCCTAAGCTTCTCATGGGCAATTGAGAGAGCCGAGCCAAATCCATTCATCTTGGTTCCACTCTTTCTAAGCTTCTCATGGGCAGTCGTGAGAGTCGAGCTAAACCTAATTATCCTGGCCCAACTCTTCTTAAGCTTTTCATGGGTAATTGAAAAAGCTGAGCTAAATCTAGTCTATCTAACCCACGCTTCTTAAGCTTATCATGGGTGACTGAGAGAGTCGAGTTAAACTTAGTCATCCTAGTTTCACTCTTCCTAAGCTTCTCATGGGTAATTGAGAGAGCTAAGCTAAACTCAGCTCAACTGGCTCACTATTCCTAAGCTTTTTATGGGCAATGTGAGAAAGTTGAACTAAATCTAGGTTACTTATTTTCTTCTTGATCTCTTTCAGGTGTAAACACAATACAGATCCCCCGATCCTGAGTTCTTCTAGGATATACCAATTTGGTCTAAAGCTATCTACTATCTCTATGATTTCTTACCATTTAAATAACAAAAATAACCTGGTCTTGATTCCATCTAGCACAAACCAATTGGATTAAAATACTCATTCTTTATGTTTACCTAGTGTCTAACAACTCAGTCTAAAGCTGTGTCATCCTTTCCGCCCATTGGCTTTAGGTGATCCACTAAATTTCAAGCCATCATAATGTGCTTGGCAATTCCAAATATAGCACACATTTATTGAGAGAGAGTGTGTGTTTTATTTTGGATTTCTAAATGCATTACGCTTTTTCTTTTAATTAAGGATTTTTTTCCATTGTAGAGATGTAATTAGGACCACCTATGGTTTGATTTTCTGATGTATAAATAGTAAGTGTAATTAATTGAAGACATCAAATTAAGAAAAATAAAAATTGTTTGATTCATTCCATCAATGACAAATCTTTTTGTTCCATTTTATGTTCCTCTTTTTTGTACTTGTTATAGTAGACTTTAGAGGCACTATAAGAAGTACATAATTCATGATCATAAGTGCTCAAAAAAATGATAGGTAATTAAGAATTAAAGACATTTTAATGTAGACTTAGTGGCTCCTCTGGGAACAATGGGCAAAAAGGGCTTATCAAAGGAAAATGCAAAGCTTAAGGTGTGCATTGAAGATGATCTAGGCTCAAACATACGTATTAGTCAACTGTTTGATATTGATTACAATGTTATATTTGAATTATCAATATGCAATCCTCTTGGAGTGAATGAAAATATTCTACCTAAAAATACATGCCTAAGTTATCTCGATGGAGTCTTTTGAAAATACTTAATTGTTATTAATCCATGGGTAAAGCACATATAAAATGTGTTAAACATTGAAGCCCTGTGAAAGAAGAATTTGGTAAACATCTTTCCCAAACTTGAGTAACACAAAATCAAATTTGCAAAGCATATTATCCAAGCAAATCTAGACATCATTTGGTTCTAAATTTAAGGTTCAACTTCAAAGTTCTTTGCATTATTACATATTGATCTAGTTTAAAATTTATATGAGATGCAAATGCAAGTAGCATACTCAAGCATGCAAATTATCATAGTCCTTCAAAAGAAAAGAATCTAAATATATTTTGTTCATACTCTTGATAGAAAAGCTAACCTTTGATGAATTTTGATTCAAATTTGATATCTTCATTGGTTATTCATCAGAGAATACAACATTTAGAGTAATCAATGGGAAGACTCAAATGATTGAATATATGCATATCATTGATATTCTTAGACTAACACCAAGAAAAAGGAATGGAAGTATTGCAAATGAAACAACCAAGAAAATGAGAGAAGTTGCAATTAATTGGAGAAAAGATTGTTCCTTGGAGAGT
Source organism: Pouteria campechiana (assembly GCA_036873735.1). Classification (NCBI taxonomy): domain Eukaryota; kingdom Viridiplantae; phylum Streptophyta; class Magnoliopsida; order Ericales; family Sapotaceae; genus Pouteria; species Pouteria campechiana. The sequence continues at coordinate 13,059 of JAYJMB010026683.1, forward strand.
AATGTAAAGTCAAAAAATACAAAGGCAAAGGTAAATGAAGGTAATATTCCTTATCAATATCCTGCCAATTTATGAGTGCACACCATAGAGATTAAGTTATTGAAAATATAAGTGTGTGTAACAAGGCAAAAAGAGGAATTGCAAAAAATGGAACAAAATATTCATGTATTATTGGAATGAATCAAAACAATTTCCATTTTCATTGATGTCCTTATATATAAATTACACTTGTATGTGTGTTCATTAGAAAATTGCATATTCACATTCTAGACCAAGAGTGGTCCTAATTACATCTCTATAATGGAAGAAAACCCTTGATTAAAAAGAAAAGTATAATACATTTAGAGACCCAAAAATAAAATACACTCTCTCTCAAATAAATGTATATTATCTTTTGGGTCACCAAGCACATTGCGATGGCTTAAAATTTAGTGAATCGCCTCAAGCCAATGAGCAAAGAGGATGACACAACTCTAGATTGAATTGTTAGTTTCTCAATCAACCTAAAGAATGAGTATTTTGATCCAATTGGTTTATCCTAGAAGGAATCAAGATTAAATGACCTCTTTAGTATTTAGACATGGAAGAGACCAAGAAGAAAATAGGTAGTTTTTGACCCAATTGGTATGTCCCAGAAGGAATCAAGATTAGGTAACCTTTTTTGTATTTAGACCTAGAAGAGACCAAGAAGAAAACATATAATTTTTGACCCAATTAGTATATCCTAGGAAGAATCAAAACCAGGTGACCTCTTTTGTATTTAGACCTGGAAGAGACCAAGAAGAAAATAGGTGACCTAGGTTTAGCTCAGCTCTCTCAATTGCCTATGAGAAGTTTAAGAAGAGTGGGATAGCTTAGCTTTCTCAATTACTCATGAGAAGCTTAGGAAGAATGGGACCAAGTACACTGGGTTTAGCTCAACTCTTTCAATTACCTATGAGAAGTTTAGGAAGAATAAGACTAGGTAGACTAGGTCTAGCTCAGCACTCTTAATTACTCATGAGAAGTTTAGGAAGAATGGGACCAGGTAAATTGGGTTTAATTGATTAAAGTGGTTTTGTTAAGATTTAACTCAATGGCTCAGTCCTAGAATTAGACAGTTGATGATTGAATGAGTAGTGTTTTCCAATATCCCTTGAAAAATTGAATGTGGGTGATTTCTACTACTTAACCTATGAGAAATCATAGAGATAGGTTACATGAATTAAGCCTAATTACACTTTTAGTTAATTATGCCTACTCATGGTTGATACTAATGATAGTACTATTGATTGGTTTTAAGACAGTGGGTAGGGTACATGTCATTATCTCCCTGATATTGTGAATTGTTCTCCAATGTAACTTTACCATTTATAGGATTTAATTAGTGTTTAAACAAGTCTTCATGTGTTTTACTATCCAAAACTACATTTTCCTTTAGTACACTACTTCATGTGGGACCCACCATTACCACAGCATGGGACCCATGTGTGTACCATGGTAGAGCCATAGTAGAGTATTCTCAGGCACCAAGGAATACTAATAGTCGCCAAAGGCCACTAATTGATAAGCTCATAATCTATCATGTTTCAATACATAAATTTACATGTTTTGGATTCTTAATTGACCTAATTTCATCACATTTGATTAAATATTGCATTTAACAGAGTGCATTTCTATTTCAGATGAAAAATCTGCCTTCAAAGCTGAATATGAAAAAGGCGTCACTTTGAAACAATGTTTGGGTTGATGAAGGGTGATTCAGAGAAAATGATCAACATGAAAGTTGTATTTCTTAAAATTATCTATCTAAAGAATCAAGAATTGTATGATTTTGATATTGGACAAGAAAGTTATGGCCAAAGTATTACAACTACTTTGGATTTTCAGAGCTACTAAAATAATTGCGCGAAGTGATTTCAGATGCATGACTAAGAAGAAATTCTGCCACTTTAGAAGTGTGAAAGTAAGCTTTAGAGGGTTTGAAGGTGTCCAAAAGGCATAGGATAGCTTTAGATGTGCAAGAATTAAATCCAGACAGTCTAAAATAAGAAACCAAATTCGCAGCTCAAGCTCCAGAGGGTTTGAAGTGCATCTTCAGATGCTCTAAAGCTGTGCAAAAGAAGAAAATGCTAAAATCTAAATTTTGGCATTTAAAGGCATAAATTAGCGCCTTTGAAGGATTTAAAAGATAGAAATTGAGGTTCAAAATGGACTATATAGATTCCAGAAGCCATAATCAAAGTCATGCAAGCTACTCTGAAGTCATGCATGAGATGAAACTTCAGAAGTTCATGTCAGAAACAAGACTTGATAGTCTGAATTGTAGTTTAGAGTAGTTTCTGAGAGTTTGAGATGTGTGCAAGTGGAGTTACATTCAAAAGTTGATTTCTAGGCACAAAAAAGTTATCTTTAGAACCCAAGATGAGGCAACTGAAGTTATTTTTAGAACTCTGATTTTTATGCATTGCAACTTTTAGGAAGTTATCTTTTTGTGTGGAAAATTTGAGTTGTCCTTAGAAAGGGGTCTCTATGCATAGAGGTATTGTAGTTCATAGAGGAGTTTACTAAAACCTTGTTGCTTAGGTTATTTAAGGACATGTCCAGAACACACATAGAGATCAACAAATAGAGTGTGTATGTGGGAAACCAAGAAGCAAGAGAGAGGTTCCAAGTTCTGCAACATGCATATTTTGAAGAGTGTTCTTTCTATATTTAGTATGAACTAATTTTCTTTTTCTAGGGTGAAGATGTATCCCTCATGATTATTCTATGTTAAATAGGGATTGTTAGTTGATTAATCCTTTTTTATCTTATTTCATTCATTGTGTATTACAACCATTTAATTTATTTAATTGCCTCGTCACCAATTTTATGAATTAAATTAATTGTATAAAAACATGGTTAAGGTATACACATTATGCTAAACCATGTATGAGCTCTTTTGAATGAATGGGTCTATGGTTATGGTACACACCTTATGCTAAACCAATCTATTTGGTCCACTAAAGTTCTTCTGATCTTAATGAGTTTTCACCTCAATTACACTACACACCATAGGTAATTAGAAAGGTGAAAATACTTGATTTAAACCCGCACAACTAATTGTAATAATCATATATTGGATAGAATAAACCTAAGTTAATGAATTGAAACTAACATCCTAACAACATAGAATATCATTGAGTGGTAAAATCAGATCCCTAGACTCTTGCAACCTATTAATTTCTTTTACATTACTCATTGTCATTGTTTTTCATTATTTTACCCTATAATTTGATTTACTTAATCTCCACTACATCCTTTTAGGATAGCCTTAATTTCAGTAACTAGATATAATTGAATTAGTTTGATCAGTTCTCTATCGGATCAACCCTTACTTTCCATACTATATTGCCATACACTCATGCACTTGTGAGGAATTATAATTTGACCATCACTGATGTCAAGCGAGGCACTTGCCTCTTGCAGAATTCGTGACCTCTAATCCCAAAGATTTTCAATTCTAGATGTCTCTACTATATCTAGAATAAGAGGGGTGTTTATAAGCTGAGTACATGCGCCTCTAGGGGTGATTTGGGAAACTGTATCCCAGTTGCACTTTTGGGGGCAATTCTAGAAACTCGCTCCACCTACACTTCTGGGGGCCATTTTGGAAACTACCTCCCAGCTGCATGTTTGGAAGTAATGTTGGAAAATACATTTCAGCTACATGTTTGGGAGAAATTCTGGAAATTGCATTTTAACTACATATTTGGGAGCAATGCTTGAAATTGCATTTCATCTGCATGTTTGGGAGCAATGCTTAAAACTATGGTTTGCTTGCGCCACTGGCCCATCTCAAGAATTTTCATTGGAATGCTTTCATGAATGTGGGTTGCCAATGTTTTAAATCCAATTGCATGCATGTTTAGTGCTGGTACAATGCAATTAATTTTGGATATCCAATTCTGTCAATCTTAGCAGAAGCATTACATGCTAACGAATGACTTTTCTTACTTTTGTAATGGATGTGGTGTTGCAAGGGAATATTCAATCTATTACTATTTGTGGGGCAGAAGATTTTTCCTTTGTGTTGGCTTTAAGTAAAGTTTATAAAGGTGAAAGCTTTTGCATGATTAAATAGAGGGTTTTCATGCTTGACGATGGCTTCAAAACATATAAAATTGGTTTTATAGAATGTTTGAAGGCTGATTCCCTTGATTTAGTAATGCACCATTCATTCAAAATGTCATGACTTTGTAATAGCACAGCATCAACATTTTTTCAGAGGTGTTGGAAGTCATGGCTTTGCAATAGCATTGCTTCAGCATGCTTTCAAAGGTGTAACTTTGTAGCTTTGCAACAACACTGCTTCATAGTGCTTTCAGATGTGCTGAAGTTGTAACAACATTGCTTCAGCACTTTTAAAGGTGTTGAAGTCATAATAACACTATTTTAGTGCTTTTCAGAGGTGCTGAAGTTGTAACAGCACTACTTCATGGTGCTTTTAGATGTGTTGAAGTTATAACAACACAATTTCAGCACTTTCAGATGTGCACAAGTTGTAACAACACAGTTTCAGCACTTTTTAGAGGTGCTGAAATTATAACGACATTATTTCATAGTGCTTTCAGATATCCTAAAGTTGTAACAACACTGTTTTAGTGCTTTTTAGATGTGTTGAAGTTGTAACAATAGTGTTTCAGTGCTTTCAAATGTGTTGAAGTTGTAACAGCACTACTTCAGCGCTTTTCAGAGGTGCTAAAGTGCTTTAGTGCTTTCAGAACACCTCAATTCTTTTGAAACAATGTTCCTTTAGGACCTTTGAAGTTGGATTTAGAGGGTTCGAAGGTCAAGGCTTTCCTTTGCAGTGTAGCGCTCATGATTTTTTGAACCTACACTCCTTCAGACCATCTGAAGGTGGCTTTCGAGGGTTTGAAGGTTGGGGTTTACCAACAACATGGTGTCGTTTAAGATTTTAGCACCTCTGAAGCCTTATTTCAGGTCATCTGAACCTTGAAATGGACTTAAGCTTCAACCCAGTGTTCCCTTGATGCTACCTTCAGATGTTCTGAGACTTTTTGAATGTCGTTAATTTAAAATAGAGATAATTATAGTTGTGTCCACCTGAAACACCTCTTAATGTGTCCCCTAGGCCTTATAAAGTTCCTTTGGAGTTTGAAACATAACTTTTAGAATTTCCAAAAATCCCTCTCGAAACATAGTTTCTGAACTTTGTCTAAATTTCAACATGTATCTCTTCAGGAACCCTGTAGGCAATACCACGGGCAACTACCATATCGGCCACAATACCCACCTGCGCAGATTACTTTTTTGTGAAGGTTCTGACTATACAAATTCAACTACACTTTGAGCGGGGATTCCACTCGTGCGGGATGTTGTTTGCATGGGTTTGGTTGCAATTTTAGGTGGGGAACCCACCTACATGGGATGCTATCTGCATGATTTTGGCTACACATTTTGGTGGGGAACCCGCCTGTGTACGTTTCAACTGCACTTTTTGGGTGAAAGTCTGCCTGCGCAAGTTATTTTTCTAGTGGGGGCTTGCCTGCACAGATTTCAACTGTGCTTTTTCAGGAAAGTCTGCCTACATGATCTAGCCATTCCGCTTGTGTGAGTTCTATCTTTGTGGGAATCTTTAATTCTTAAAATTTCTAACAGTAACTTGTTAATAACCCAACAATGTGAAAGCTAGAAAATCCATGCTTAATGAGTGTGAACAACCTACATTGAAACCACTTGCATTGATTAGAACTTAAATTAAATTATATAATTGCTATACAAGATGAGATGAATTAATTCAAGGAAAGCAAAGAGTGAAAGTTAGTTCTTAGACCAAAGCATCTTGACATATTTGAAGCAAAATGGTCATGAGGAACAAACTAGATGAAAATAGACTAATTGTGAAAAATGAAGTTAAACTAGTAGCTAAGGGGTGTTCCCAAAAGAAAACAATTGATCTTAAGGAATCCTACACTCCTATAGCTTAGTTTGGGAGCCACTAGAATGCTTTTGGCATTTATATGAAAACTTTAAATTATCTCATTTGAATATTAGAAGTGCATCCTTATGTGATTGTTTCAAAATGATGAAGTGCACATTGAACAACCTTGCATCTTGAAAGTCTCACTAACTGCATAAGCTGCCAAAAGCCTTGTATAGATTGAGACAAGCTCATAGAGCTTTGTCATGAAAGGCTTCATTGTTTTTCTAAGTAGTCAAGGTGTTCAAGAAAGCAAAGTAGACATTACTCTATTTAAGAATACAGGTAGTGATTTACTTATAGCACAAATTCTTATTAAATCAATTTTGGATCTACTAATGAGGAATATGTGCAAGGAATTTCTAAGTGTATGCAAGAAAAGCTTGATTGAGAAATTTATTACTTCCTTAGAAGACAATTCAAGTGAGATAAAGAAAAGGACCTACAAATGCTCTCAAGTTCAAAAGAGATGTTGAAAAGTTTGAAGAATCAAGATTGGCATCATCGACAATGAGCATAACTACAAAAACCAACAAGTGTGGTAATCAAAGAGATAAGCTTGCCAAACTTAAACATTTGATTAATGAATATAAAAAGAAATATGCATTGCACAATTAAATATTCTTGATGATATATATTCAAAGTAGATATCATGTGTGAATCATGAAAAAGAACATAACTTCATGAATACTCAACTTGCAAATACTTTCATGAACTTATTGTCATATAATAGTCCATATGAAAGTAGAAAATACTTAGGAATGATAAACGCAATACATAGGGTCATACATCGTCAGATTTAAATGATGTATATTTGTGATGATATGTTTGAAACTATGATTGAGTGGCCATGTGGTGAGAATGAACATATTTATCTTGAGAGTTATTATAGAAACTTGAAATTGGTTTAGATGTTTTCAATATATTTTTGAAAAGGTAAGGGTTCACGGTTTGATATTAACTTGGAATGATATAAATAAATTATATTGTGAACTCTTATAATTATGAAATTTAATATGTTTGATTTATATGCATTTGACTAATGAAAACTTGGTTTGGTATGTCTTTGATTGATATAGGTTGAATTTCATTTGGATTTATAAATGATTTTAGGTATTGATTTGATGTGAATGAATCAATGAGTTACTTTATTATAGATTGATGAATGATATATGTCGTGGTTAATACTTATTAATGTTTCTCATTTAAAGTCATTTGAAATTTATGGCTTAATGATTTTATCTATATTTGGGTGTGAATTAAACCTTAACATCATTATAGTCCCAAGGCATATATCAAGTAGAAACTTCACAATTAAAGGTCTCAAATAGGTATTCCACTCCTAGTTAGACTTTCTGTAATCATCTTTATGACTTGATTTCTTATTATTGAAATAATTAAGATGATATTTTAAAATTTAGTGAATGTTTAAGGTTATGTTCATGTCATGAATTGGTTCAACTTGGTGAATTATTCTTATCATTCAGGACTATGATATTTATAAAACTGCTTAAGTGATATGTATATATATATACACACACACTTAAATAAGGTTATATATGCTTTGGTGATGAAATAAGAATGGCATTGGAAATAAAATATCAAGTAGTGAGAGGAGGAAAATGAAGAATTGATAAGCTCTATCATTAGGAGGAATAGACATTTATTATAGAAGAAGAAGGAGAAGTATATGAGCTATAAGTCTTTGATTTGAAAATGAAAAGTGAAGTTTTATATTATGAATCTTAGGGGGATTACTTCCTTTTCACATTTCAATTCCCCAATACCATATGCAAGACCTTTTTTATTATGACAAAAAGGGGAGAAAGAGCATATTCTTAAAGTTCAATAAGAATGATACAAAAAAGAGGGAGAAGAGTAGTATCAACTACCATAACTTATATTCATGTCTTAGGATACTAGTACAAAACTTGTCTAAGACTTTACCTAAGCTGATCAAGTTTTGCTAAATTTTGTAATAGACATGTGAAAGAATTCAACCAATTATATATATGTCTATTACTTGGTTTTCAATGGAAGTAGAAAATAAGCTTGAAGATATTCAATAATATTGGATATGATTGAATGATATTTAAGGGTAAATGGAAGCATTCAATGTCATTATCATATTTTGATGAATTCAATACAATGTTAAATAGATGACTTGGAATGTAAAGAGATATGATTGAAGAATTTTGATCTATATTGAGTATAATAATTGCAATGATATTAGTATTCCAAATGTATGATGAGTGGATGGATGTTACAAACATGTGTAAAATTAAGCCATTGATTGCAGAAAACCAAAGGAATAGAAGAAACATTAACTTACATGTGTTAACAACTTGAGTTCTATTTGAATACTTTTTATGGTTTTCTAAATCAATATATGCTTGAATGGACTAATATTCTCAAAAGTGCAGAAAATTTCTAAGTTCAGGCATATCGCTTAGGGTACCGGAGCCTACTATGATATTGTTTGTGATACCAAAGCCTCCAGTGCATATCGCCTGCAGTTCTGGAGCCTCACAAGTCCCTGAACATTCGGAGCCTCTTGCAAATCGCCCATGATATTTCAGCAAGACACAATTCTCAAAACATTCGCAGCCGATACCACAGCCACCTATGATGCACTTGCCACTTCAATGGTCAAAAATATATGTAACACCTTGCTTTTTAGGGCATTACCTAAAGACAGAATAATAAGGAATCTCAACTAGTGTCTCCTCTATTCCTTGATTCTATACCTGTACAGTCACGTTTATACAATCCGATGGAAATACAACTAATATCATACGCCACACATCAGGCCCACACATAACCCAAAATCGTAAGTCGCATTGTGACAGTAATAGATTAAACATGCTATTATATGACATTTCAGAGCACTTATCACATATAGGCTTTAAGTTATACATAATTTAATTTGTACAAATTATACATTATCAAAATATTTATAATTTGGATTCTATCATCTGATTCTGCCATGTGTATGATGAATTGTCATAGACTATTCCCAATCATGAGCCTCAACCCCCTGTTAGCCTCTGTCTTCAGACCTACAAACTAAAAAACATAATAAAAATGGGGTGAGTCTGGGCAAACTCAATAAGTAGGTAAAATGGTAAATATCATCAAGTAAATCATTAAAATCACAATCAAATCATGACATATAATTCCAAATCAATTTGATTCAAATCATATCATGCAATTTCGGATCCATCTTAGCAATTTTAGACGATCCTATACTCATGCCACTTGATGATATACGACATTTGTAACTATGCAACACATCCATATGGTCATGATGTACATGCAATTATAACCATGCTCATAAATAGACTCACATCCCCATACTCGGGATGTACCAGCCCTCATGACCTAGGCTTGTACTCAGCCTCATTCTCAGGCTCATCTCATGTCCATAATCAAATATGCACATGCTATCAAAACCCATGATTATGATAGGCCACATTCTCATTCATTTACATACATTATCATTATCATGGCATTATCACTTATCATGTCCTTATTAAATCCCACCTTATCATAGGCATCCAAGAAGTCAGTCAGGACTTGTCCTTTCATTGCTTTTCACGGGATAGAGGTGATGTCAAATTCTGATAATAATAGTGACCACTTTACCAATCATCCTGATAGCATGGGATGAGTGATCAAGAACTTGAGTAAATCCGCTTTAGAAATTAACCAGATCTCAAGAGCAGGGAAATAATGCCTTAACTTTTGGATTACAAACACCAAGGTAAGGCATGTCTTTTCGATTGGAGAATAATTGCATTTTGCATCAATCAACCGATGGCTAAGGTAGTACAATGCTTGTTCCTTACTGTCTTGATTTTCTTATGTGAGCAATGCCCCCAGCAATTACTCGCTCATGGAGATGTACAAAATAAGTAATTTACCCTTAGATGCTGCAACCAAGACGGGTGGGTTGCATAGCAATTCTTTGGTAGTGTCGAAGGCTTTTTGGCAAGCTTCATCCCAAACAAAGGTCAAGTCTTTCTTTAGTAGATGGTCAAATGGCTAACATCTTCCTACCAAATTATCAACAAATCTTCTAATATAAGATAGCTTGCCTTACAAGCTTCTTAGGTCATCTATGTTCCTTGGAGGAGGCATATTTCTGATTGCCTCTGCTTTTTGTGGATCTACCTCGATTCCTTAATGATGGACAATGAATCCTAAGAACTTACCTGACCCAACTCCAAATGCACATTTGAGTAGGTTCATGCGTAGCTTGTTTTTCCTGAGCCATACAAAGACGGTGAGTAGATCTTGACGGTGTTGATCATGACCATTGAATCTTACCATCAAATCATTGACATAACATTTAACATATTTTTGAAGCACATCATGAAAAATAACTTGCATATCTCTTTAATAGGTAACTCCCACATTCTTTAATCCAAATGACATAACTTTATAGCAAAAGATGCCAATTAAAGTACAAAATGCAATGGACACCTTGTTTGTTGGGGACATCTTAATTTGGTTATAGTAGGAGTAACCATCCATGAACAATAATGTGTCATAGAGCGATATGGTGACAATAAGGAGTTCCATATGTGGCAGTGGAAACTCATTTTCAGATAAGCTTTAGTGAGATTACGAAAATCAACACAAATTTGGATTTGCCCATTCTTTTTCTTTACTAGGACAACACTAGAGATCCATCTTAGGAATTTAATTTCTCAAATGAAATTGGCTTCCAGCAATTTGTTTATCTCATTAATGATATATTGCTCCAAGTCAGGTCTGAACTTCCTTAGTGCTTGCTTTACTGGCCGTTTGCTTTGAGAGATATGTAAAGAATGCACGACAATATCCAGATCTAACCCAAGCATTTCAGAATGTGTTCATGCAAAGACATTTTCGAATTCATTAAGAAGATCCATTAACAATTGCTTTTTATGTTCTAGCTAGGATTTGGTGATGAAGGTAAGGTGCTTATCTTCATCTGTAACTAAGTTGAACTCTTCAAGTTTATCAATTGTTAGTTGTCCACCATCTTCTAACCCCGGCGGAGCTACACCACAGGTTATTGCTTCTAAGAAAGAATCAGAGTCATTATCTTCTTCTTTCTCTAAATGGTCAAGGTCTTGCTCATGATCGAACTCATGAGTCTCACTAGCCATTCCCGAATTGATGGGTCATCAATGACCTCTTTGTCATCTGTATCATCAAGTCTCTCCAAATTTGTTTGTGATTCTTGTCATTAGACTCAAATTTTTCCTCTTCTGTTGATGCATGGTGAAAGGTGAAAACCATGTAGCAATATGCACTTGTTGATAGGGTGGATGATGTTTTTAATATCTTGGAGTTAATAGGACTTAACTAACAGTCTCACATAGCGGGACCAACAATTGACCTAATACTCACACAAGAGCAATCCGAGGTATACTCCTCATCATTGTCCACATTAATATCATCATCCAAATCAAGACCTGTCCGATCTCTGAGATACCAAAGACCCTTTAATTTTTCTTTGATTGGAATCGGGATGAGTGGACTAGTTACCGACATATAGGGTTCATCAGGATAAAGGCCGAGGAGGTCAATCATCTTTCTGCATCCCTTATTGAATTTATAAAAATTTTTAGTAGACAGGAATTTCTTGGGCAGAAGATTAGAAATACGACATTGCCCATAGGGCAAGCCCATCTCCTTGAATACTAATCTTCCTTTTTCCACTTGGGACTGCGGTTCGGGTTCTTCGCCCTGAATAATTTCTGAATCAGCCAGTCGAGTCAGTAGTCAATTATACTCAACCAACATGAATTGTAGTTTTCCTCTTTCGATTTCCTATTTACTACTTTTGGTACTGAAATTAGGGGACGTCTCTTACTTTGCTTGATTGGGGTTCCCAGTGTTAATCTTGAAATACAAGGACTGCTTTGGTTTCGAGACTACTTAAGAATAGCTTGACACTAAAGGTAACAATGTTGGAGTAGTTGTTTTTCTCCTTGTGCCTAGAGTGTTGATCTAAAATTGGGTGTTCTCAACTGGTGCCGATTGTGGTGGCATATAAGCTCATAAAGATTTTATAACTTGATTCTCATAAAGTCTAGCTGGTAAGGATATGGCTTGCCCCCTGCCTATTGATGGCCTAGCTGACCTCTTTTGTGTCCTCTTCCAAGTTGTCTTGGTGTTGACATCCCAGCTTGGAAGGCAAAAGATTATGGAGATAAACAATTTGCAACTAGCCTCCAATTGAATAGATTCTAAATTGGCAGAGCTAGTGCTAGGGCAGGAATGACTAGGTGCTGCAATGGCTGCGGATGCTAAATCGATAACTTATCTTCATCATCATTGTCTATTTAGAGCACTTCCAACTCCTTCATGAGTTTCAACTTGTCTTCTTGTGAGATGCTTATTGCAATCTCCAACTAGGAAGACATTGATGGTGGAGCCACCAGGAATGGAGCCGCTTGTGGAAATAAAGCCCCTGATGAGGGTTCTTATGATGTAAACCCTTGTCTTTTGGCAGGAAATGGTTGTCGCCTTCTATCCATAGTTGGCTAGGCCAATTCTTTTGGTTGTTCCAATTTATTTGGTGCTACCTCATAATATTGGGCTTCTGAGAAGAAGGCCTCCAAGATTGTAAATGGGCGTACATCAGCCGATATACGCTTCATTAGCCATCCTTGTAGAACTTAAAGCATTAGTGCACCATGGATGCCACAACTTGGTATCAGTGTAACAATGGCCTTTCGAGCAACAGATTATAGGATGTTGGTGCATTAATAACATGGCAATTGACCTTCGTGAAAAATTCTTGAATATCAAGACTCAAGGTGATAGTCCCCATAGTCCTTTAGCTTTCTTAGTTGAAGCCTTGGATCACCAAGGTGCTACTTTTGAGAATGAATGAGCATATTCATCGTAGATCTTAGATCCAACATAATACAGTTAATCCTTTCTCTTGCTAGATCGCTACTTACAAACAATGGATAGTTATGCTCTGTACTTCCAAGCAATAAATCATCATCTATGAAAGCAATGGTCTGCTTGCATTCAATTGTATCAGTAACCTCTGCCAAGTACAATTCCTTGATGGATTCATCTATTAACACATTTATGAGCGCTTGCCAAGACTTCTTAGAGAGCTATAGTGCATCGTACATACTCAACTCAGTCTTGCCAAGATTCTATGCAAGTGAGCGATGACATCATATTCTGGTTTATTTGTGAACTCTGGAGCTTCCCTTTTTTCAATAGAGGGATAAGGAACTCTAGGCACCAGCTCCTCTTGTATCGGCACCTTTCTTGTGTCCTGAGTTATATTCTTCCAGGATCATAACACGACTATTGCTTCAAGTGATTCAGATGCTTCTTGTGGAGCATTCTCTTCATTTGGCATGATATTGGTCATGTTACAAGACACCTCCATAGGTTCTGATGGCTCTTGGATAAGCAACTTGAGCAATCCAAGAAATGAAATAGGTACCTCTTTGGGCAATGGAGCAGTCTTTCTCAATACGATAATGCATTCCCATATTATGTGCCCTTCTTCTCGCAACACGGGGCAATAATGGCGAACATTGCACCATGTTAAGGCGAAATCATAACGATACTTCCCTTCAAGAGGATGAATTCCTTGCTCTTGTGATTTAGAGAACTGAGAAATGTAATCATGATATTTATATATAAATGCTTCAGTCAATATCTCCCAAGATCTAAATGATTTGATTAGCAATGTTGCGATCCACTTTAGGGCATGACTATTACTAGCTAATGAAAATGGGAAGCTCTTAATCGCACATACCTCATTCTGGGACATCATTCACACCAAAGCTTGATACTAGAATAAGTGCCCAATCACGGCCTTGTAGCATGCTTTGAACAATTTCATTATGGGCCACCCTAAGTAATGGATTTGCTTAATTTCTAAAACTACAGTTAAAATAGGAGCCTTTATGTAGTGCAAGTATTCGAGGACCCTTGCAATGTGTGATTCTATGAACACTTGCTCTTTTGGCGGGTCATCCATCACCTGCATCTTCTTGTTTTCAACCTGATTGAATGTCTTTATGAAACTAGACGACATTCAATGGTGAAAATAGGCTCTCTTTGTTAGAAAAGGTGGATTTCTTCTACTTTTGGGCGATCAAGTGATTGTGGATCACTCTAAGCGATGTCCCTCCATTTGTGAATATAATTGGCTATATTTTTGCCCAAATGTTAGTCATAATTAATAAGAGACTCCCTGATTCCTTCCTTTATTTTCAAAAGAAAGCGTAATAGGAAAATATCTTGCAAGAGGACCCACTCATTAGCACCCTGTACTACTAGAGTTTGAAATCAGTTCTTCTTCACTTCTAGAGAAAGTGAGTTTCAAAATTTTAATGCATTTTTGTAAGGTCTGGATTTTCTTTGTAGCACTCATCAGCATAGTAAAGGAGGTGTGTAGCTGGTGAATCACTAACATTGAATAAAGTGAACCCTTGATGCCGATGCTCCCTCTGGCAATTGCACCTTTTATGAGAACGTTCTTGGTTCCTATTTGGATGGCTCTTGGAGGCTTCGCTTTTGCCAATGTGATAATAAGATGCCACTATTGGATATTCAAATGGATTATCTTCATCAAAGCTTGGGTTATTCTTAGTTCCCAAATCTGATAAATTATCCCAAAATGTCACCCATACTTTGTTTATGGGTGACGAAAGCAACAATGATGTCTCCAAAGCATAAAGTTCTAGTCACTCTTGATTAAAGCAAGTTCTTCTCTTCTTTTTTTCCACCATTTTCTTATAGAAAGATTTGAGTCTCTCGAGTAGAACGTAATCCTCAATGATGTATGGTTGGAACCATGATGACCAACAATGGATTCTTTCGAGATATAGGAATAAATTCTTCAGGCACTCCTCCCTTTCTTTTTGCTTTGCATGCTTAACCTAATGATTCCGTCCCTTGCACCTAATTAATGGGACATGCGGGCTATCCTTTGGGCAAACAAAACCTCAACCTTCATTATCAATCATAATTTCTCTCTGCACATCTTGGCTAGAGGTTTTAGAAAACTGATGATCAAACTCTTGTTCTAACATTGCTACATAGGGATTTTCTTTTACCAATATATTGTCGGATGTCACCTGTGCATCCTTCTTCGATGTAATGATTTCACTCTTCATGCAATGGTTAATAATTCTCCTTATTGTCTTGTATTTAACCATCGGGTGATTGATACCTTGATGGTAATGGCAGTAAAGGGGATGGTTCACCTTATCTGCTTCTGCTGGGAACAAGGGTTTTAGTAGCTTTATATTGCCTAATTGAATGAGCCCTAATAAAATTGGTACCACCTTCTCATCAGAGTATTGGTATTTTAGCTCTGGAATCTCCCTTTTCTTTGAATATATGTCATTATCACTAGTTTTGGTCTCAGTGGCATTGACAGAAATGTTCAATTTACCTTTTTTGGTTCTTTCTTCTTAAGTTGAAAGATGCTTTCTTTTTACTTATCATCCTGAACTTTACCTTTTCTAGAGAGGGAGAGAAGGAGCTCCTTTTGAATTGCCTTATCGGCTAGCACCTGAAAAGTAGTGATCTACTCATTCACCAGAATCACGAGGTCAACCTTGATGCCATTATGACATAGGTAGACTCTTTGCTCCTCTATTAAGGTTGCCTCACATTTGCTAGCTTCCTTTTGCTAGTGAGAAATGAATTCCTCCACTAGTTCATCATCCTTTTGCTTCATGATGGAGAGTTCCACCAATGTGACATCTTTCTTAGTCACAAAGAATCTGGTTAGGAACAGGTTTTGCATGTCATTCCATGTTTTGACTGACCCCATGGGTAGCATCAAGTACTAATGGAATGAAGGTCCCTTGAGTGATGACTTAAATAATCTTAGGCAAAGATTGTGATAGACAACGTAGTTTCCCATCTTAAGATTGAAGAGGGTGAAATGATGCTGAGGATCGTCCGTTCCATTAAATGTATGGAAATCTATCATTTTAAAGCTCAATGGGAATGACTCATTCTCAATTTTCAGAGGATAAGGTCAATTATATATGTTAGGCATATGAGAAGGCAAGTTTATTTACCTTTAAGCCATCCAATCATTCATCATTTCATTGAAATGGGTCACTGAATCCACCTTCATCTGAAATGGTGGTGCCTACACATTTGCGTCGAATTATTGTGGTTGAACGTTTGCACCAAATTGCTGTGCACGGTGATTGATATTAGGTGGTTGCTAAGGTGAGGCAACCGGGGAAACAAGGAGTGGGCCTTCCGCCTTTATAAGGTCCCCTCTTTGTGGATAGAAGATAAATGATCACAATGGTAGGTCGTTCCCATAGATGGAGCATTGAGAGGATGCATAATATTGGAAGGTTGACTAGAATTAGAAGTTTGGTCGGTATTATGTTATGCACATAATTCTCGCAAATGCTAGTTTTTAGTCTCTAGTTGCTCCAATCGTTTAGTTATCTCCTCTATAGATGTAGCAACTACATTACCCTTAGTCATTTATGATGTGACTATTAGGAAGGTTTGATGAGTATGCATCAATTAATGAGGAGATGTAGACACCTGATCCTCTCCCCCAATGTCTTCTAACAAGGAATTGAACATTGGGGGAGGTACCATAAGCCTGGCCATCAACCTCGTAACCATCTTCGAATGAGTTGAAGTGGGTTATGCTGGTGATGAGTCCTCCTTAGTTGAAGTGGTGTAAACACTAACGAGCTGCACCTTTGTCTTCTTCTGGTCTCTTTTCTTTGGGCTACCAAAGTCGAACTTTCTTTTTCTTTTATCTACCTTCAATGCCTTTTTTAGCATCTAAAGGGTCCCTATACTTTTGATCTCTCTTATCTGAGAACATGAAAGATTTGCCAAGACAGCAAACATGTTGTTGCCTATGCATTCATCATGGGATGAAGATGGTCTGACTATTGTTACAGCGTGCTTCTCGGAAGGTAGCTTCCATCCTTCCTTCTTTTCCTAAATGGTCAACCTGCGGGTTGACTCTTCTTGGATTTATTTCTCTTTATTATCTCCTAGTCCCTTTGGAAGGATGAGCACACCCTTTAGGAGTCTTACTCAATGCATTTCTCCTAAGGTGATCATCATGTTTGGGATTGATGGGAGTTTGTGTTTGCCTCCCCTTGATTACATTGGGGAGATTGAGAGTTGTCACTTTCATCTTGTGCTCGACTTAGGAAGAGGCCTGCATACTTCTGATTTTGGGGCTTCTTGGAGCAACATTAGAGATAAGTTCATCTCTGACAACCCGAGGAGTAGGAGGAGGAACAGCCTTCCTCCTTTATTTTTTGTTTTTCTTATGCTTCTTCTCTCCAACCTCATTGCTAAGAGAGGTTAAGATAGGAGAAACAATCTTTGGAACTGCTGGGGCAGCCTTGGGTGCTACCGGGAGCATCCTAGAAGCTGTCGATGTAGCTTTAGGTGAGGCAAGAACCGAAGCCACTTCCCTCTTGTAGATGACTAGTGCAAGGCCAGTTGGCACCATAATGAAGGAGTGAGGGACAATCTTATGAAAGTTTCGGGGGGTGTCGATGGCAAAACCACCACCTGTCAAGAATATAAATGAGAGCGATGACACCATTAGGGTTAAGCTTTGGAAAGAAAAGTAAGTGAATGTGGAAACGACTGAAGATCTGCAAAAAGCAAAAGAAAAACTTAGTCAGTTCCATGAAAAATAAGATCTCTAAAATACATGAACATTACTTTTTCTAAAAGATAAAAGGGCGGGATATTTCACGTCAGGTTCACCATTTTTGTAACAAGTACAAAAAAAGAAAAATAAAAAATGAAACAACATGAAGATTTGTCATAATGGATCAGACAATTTCCAATTTTAGTAATTATCCTTAATTCATTAGACTTGCTATGTACATCAGAAAATTGTATATTCACATCCCAGAATATAAGTGGTCCTAATTACATCTCCAAAATGGGAGAAAATGCTTGATTAAAAAGAAAAGTTCAATGCATTTTAGAGACCCAAAAAAATAAAATATAAACTCTCTCAAAATAAATGTGTGTTATCTTTGGGATCATCAAACACATTGCAATGACTTGAAATTTAGTGGGTTGTCTCAAGCCAATGGGTGAATAGGGTGACATGCTCTAGACTGGGTTGCTAGACGCTGGGTCAACCTAAAGAATGAGTATTTTGATCCAGTTGGTTTGTCTTGGATGGAATCAAGACTAGGTAATTTTTACTATTTAGACTGTAAGAAGCCATAAAAACAGTAGGTGGTTTATGACTCAATCAATATATCCCGGAAGGACTCAAGACCGGTTGATCTCTATTGTGTTTAGACCTAAAAGAGACCAGAAAAAAAATAGGTGACCTAGGTTTGGTTCAGCTTTCTCGCATTGCCCACGAGAAGCTTAAGAAGAGTAAGCCACATAAACCGGGTTTGGCTTGGCTCTCTCAATTTCCCATGAGAAGCTTAGAAAGAATGAGACTAGGATAACTAGATTTTAGGTCAGCTTTCTCACATTGCCCATGAGAAGCTTAAGAAGAGTGGGACCAGGATGATTGGATTTTAGGTCAACTTTCTCACATTGCCCATGAAAAGCTTAGGAAGAGTGAGCCAAATTAATTGGGTTTAGCTAATTTGTTGAATGGTATTTGCTAAGGTTTAACTCGGTGAGTCATGACTCGATGACTCGGTCCTAGACTTAAGGTTTTAAAAAAGTTGGTGAATATTATTTGCTGAGGTTTGGCTCAGTGAGTCATGGCTCAGTGACTCGATCCTAGACTTAAGCTTTTGAATGAGTTGGTGAATAATGTTTGCTAAGGTTTGACTCAATGAGTCATGACTCAGTAACTCGGTCCTAAATTTAGGCTTTGGGGTTACTGGATGAGTGGTGTTTTCCAATATCTCATAGAAAACCAATAGCGGGTGATCTCTGTCGTTAACCTATGAGAGGTTATAGAGTCGAGTTGCATTGATTAGGCCTAATTACACTTTGAGTTAATCAAGCCTAATCATAATTAGTACTAATGATAGTGACTAGTGCTAATGGCAATTCCTAATTGATTTAAGACAATATCATTATCTTCCTAATTTGTATAGGTTGTCTTCTAGAACAACCCTATTATTTTTAGGATTTAATTAGTATTTTGCCGATTTAAGTGTATTTTAACTATTCAATCCAGTAGTGTCTTGTTATTTGTTGATCATATAGGACCGACCATACCACAACGTGGGTAGGACCCATATTTGTACCATGGTGGGACCATGGAAAGCGCCCTTAAACACCAAGAAAAATATCGAGTAGGCCAAAAGCCTCTGGCATCAAGGGAGGCACCTACCTCATGAAAAGTAAAAATCCAGTAGGCTAAAAGCCTCTGATGTCAAGGGAGGCACCTATCTCATGAAGAATAAATATCTAGTAGGCTAAAAGCCTCTAGCGTCAGGGGAGGCACCTACCTCATGAAGAATGAATATCTAGTAGGCTAAAAGCCTCTACGTTAAGGGAGGCACTTGCCTCGTGAAAAATCCTCCAAGCCTTCAAGTCCAAAAGAAAGTTTTTCTTAAATGAGAGAGGAGGGGGTATTTATAGGCTCTGAGGGCTTGCCTTCGCTACCTGGGTGTGTAGTGTAAAACTCCTACCTCCGCTACTTGGTAGTGTTTTGCAAATTTTTCATGAATTTACCTTGATTCCACTACTTAAGTGTAGAATATAATTTTTTTTCTTGATTTTGACTACTTGGTAATGGAATCAAAGGCCATAGTAGGTGGCGGAGTCAAAGGCTAATTTGGGTTGAGCTAGAATTTTGCCTTTGCCTCTTCTAGTAGGTAGCGGAGTCAAAGATCAATCTTGTCTTGAGTTGGAATCTTGCCTTTGCCTCTGCTAGTAAGTAGTAGAGTCAAAGGCTAATTTTGCCTCGAGTTGAAATTTTACCTTTGCCTCCGCTAGTAGGTAATGGAGTTAAAGGCCAATTTTGCCTCGAGCTAAAATTTTACCTTTGGTTCCACTAGTAGGTACCGAAGTCAAAGAACACTTTTGACTTGAGTTGGAATTTTGCCTTTGCCTCCGCTAGTAGGTAGCAGAGTCAAAGGCCACTTTTATCTTGAGTTAGAATTTTGCCTTTGCCTCAGCTAGTAAGTAGCGGAGTTAAGGACCAATTTTGCTTTGAGCTAAAATTTTGCCTTTGCCTCAGTTAGTAAGTAGCGGAGTTACCTTGAGCTGGAATTTTGCCTTTGCCTTTGCTAGTAGATAACGGAATCAAAGAACATTTCTCTTAGAGTGGCTTTTTGCCTTTGCCTCTGCTAGTAGGTAGCAGAGCCAAAGAACATTTCTCTTGGAGTGACTTTTGCTTTTGCCTCTGCTAGTAGGTAGCAGAGTCAAAGAACACTACTTTTCCACTCTTATTTTTAGTATTTTGCAAATGCATTTTCCAAAGAAATATTTTAGTTTGGAAATACCATTTTACCAAAACACTAATAACTTAGATAAGATTACCAAATTCCCCATTTAGTAATTATTGTCTTGAAATTTCTTTAATTTCCAGTTCTACCTGAAAGAAATTGGTCATATGGGATCATTGGGCCCACCATTACAATCACTATGAATGTTTCCTGATCATCCTTAAAAATTCCTTTTTCAAATGGCCTAACCATACCACCTTCTATTTTCATGTCGCCTATGTGAGTAGCATCATTTTAGCCTCTGGAGAAGTCACATGTTGCATTTGGGTTGTCTAACAGATGCTTTTGATTTTGATTTTCCATTGTCCAAAACTTCCTCAATGACTTCATGATCTAAAAGGGCTATACCCCAAACCTCAAGTTAGGCTTCAGCATTAATATAGGCTTTCCATGACTTTTTGAAAAGGAATTTTGACAATTTACCTAAAAGTACATTTGGAAAATCTCGTGCTATGAGCATCATACCAGCTAATGATCAATGTCTTGAACGGGTATCTATAGCAGACACTAAATATATCTCACATCCTGTTCACCTAACTGCTCTTTTTTGGGGGCTTTTCTAAACACCTCTCTAATGCTCATATTCATCCCAATCATGACCCTATTGGGCGGAATGTTTCAACCTCTTTAAATCTTTCTTTTAAGAAATCCAAGACTTCACTAAACTACTTAATTAGTAGCCACTTAGGAACCATAATGAAACCTTTTTAATTACAAATTACTTTTCATTAAAGAGTTTCATCAAAAATGTAACATGCATGATTTAAGTTGCAAAAGCTTAGTAAGGTGTCACACTAGGCTTTCATAGCCAGTAAGGTTAAGCATCTCACCTTCCGACAGGCTCTTAAAGATGATCTCATAGTTTCGTTCCATTTTCTTAACATAAGCTGTTTAATTTTGCAACCTATCTTGGTTTCATACTTGACCTACTAATTTCTATTCATAGTAATATCTAATCCTCCTAAATCCAACATGATCAAGTCAGCACATCTTACTAGTATCATTCACTGTGAAAACAGACAACATATCTTAGTGATCAGATTCACGAGTACTAAGAGGAAGGTACTTTTATATAAAACATCTAGGCAATTCGAGATTGCCCATAAAAGTCTCACAAAAGACGAGGCCAAAGCATAATGAGCACATACATGTCATTTAAGTACAAATAAAGCAACTACCTCTATCCACCTAGTCTATTGGTTGTGCTCCTTTTGTATTGGTTACCTGTGTCATGATGGCAATTTGGGGTTCTTACTCTCTCTGCTAACATTATGTTGTTGGCTGGGTTTATCTACCTCTACCTCTTATAGGCACCTCACCATGCTCAAACTGTTGTGGTATCCAAGACTCTCCATTTCTACCTCCACTTTGCAAGGAGGGACAATTATGTCTAAAATAGCCCACTTCACCACAAAGGAAACATATAACTGGCCTCGTAAACTCTGATCCTATTGCAAATTCTCACTTTTGACTTATTTCTCTTACTTGTTTCTAGAGTTGTCTTACCGTCTGTCCTCCTAGTCCCTTAGAGATCATTGTGCATTCAAACCTATTATGCCTAGGTTGTTTACACTTATAACACACTTTTTCAAAATATACCCCACTCTCTGGGTTAGTTCTGGGCTTCTTCCTGTGCCCCCGATCCTAGTCCCAATACACTTTTTGTCCATTCTTATTGGGTGATCTTCTTCTTTTCATTCTATATCAACTCGTTCCATGGTCTCTTTGGGCTTAGTTGGCATAGTTGCAGTTACTTCCCATCTAACATACAGGTTTAATTCATCGGCTATACGATAAAATTTTTGTCCCACATTCATGTTTAATTCCTCCCCAAGTTGTTCTTGAGAGGTTTAACCAGTCTCTACTATTGTTTCTCTTACAATAAGTGGCACCATATTTGGTGTAGTCAACCCTGTAGACTCTCTAGATTGTCTCTTCAATAGTTGCACTAATTCCTATAGTGTCTAAACTAGGTTCTTCATCAAATCCATCATGGTGCTCCATTTAGGTGCCACTACCTGGCCTGGTGGAACTATTCTGCCACTAGGATCTAAAACACTAGGCCTATCTACTCCTATAGTCATCGGGTATTCCTTAGCGTCTAGTTGTCCCAATTCTATTTCCACATCATTCATAATATCCTTTTCTTTCGAGCCGCTTTCTTGCCTGGGTTGCTCTTCTACCTTGGGGGTCTCCAAATGAGCCTCTCAAATGACTATATCCACAACTCTAGTACAAGCAAACTATCACAAGAGTTCATCCTCAACTATAAGAGCCTTTCTTTTATCTATTTTTTTCCTCAGTGCCATCTCTATACAATATAAAATTACCCAATTATTCAACAATCCATCTAGATTCAATATAAGCAACGTAGCAACCTAGGGTCTTTAAGCTCATGCCCTAGGCTAGCGTACCCCCCATGATTCTATAGATTCACAGAACCATATTAGGCATGTCATCTTCTCACTCATTTAATAATTTATGGCCATCATAATTCTAGGACTTCTCTCCGATATAACCTTTGGTATCAGATAACCAATTCTGCACTGATACCACTCTGTAACACCCTACTTTTCAGGATATTACCTAAAGGCAGAATAACAAGGAATCTTAGATAGAGTCTGCTCTATATTCCTTGATTTTGTACTTGTACAGTCACGTTTATACAATCCCATGGAATTACAACTAATATAATACACCACACATAGGCCAGAATCGTAAATCGCATTGTGATGGAAATAGATTACACATGCTAGAGCACTTATCACATACTTGCTATAAGTTATACACCATTTAATTTGAACAAATTATACATTATCAAAATATCTACAATTTGAATTCTATCATCTGATTTCACCATTGTACAATGAATTGTCATAGCCTATTCCCAATCATGAGTCTCAACCCCCTATTGGGCTCCATCTTTTGATCTGGGAACTAAAAATCATAATAAAAATAGGGTGAGTCTAAGCAAACTCAGTAAGTAGGTAAAGCAGTAAACATCATCAAGTAAATCATTAAAATCATGATCAAATCATTGCAAATCATGATTTATAATTCTAAATCAATTCGATCCAAATCATGTCATGCAATTCCAAATCCATCTTAGCAATTTTAGTTGATCCCCTACAAATGCCACTCGATGATGTGTGGAATTTGTAACTATGCAACACATCCATATGGTCATGATGTACATGCAATTATAAACCTGCTCATAAATAGCTTCACATCCCTATACCCGGGATGTATCAGCCCTCATAACTCAGGCTCATACTCAGCCTCATGTCTAAGGCTCATCTTATGTCCATAACCAAATACACACATGCTATCAAAACCCATGATTATAAAAGGCCACATTCTCATTTGTGTACATACATTGTCATTATCATGACATTCTTGCTTATCATGTCTTTATCAAATCCCGCCTTATCATAGGCATCCATATTCACATACAATTATTATCTTCAATCCAGGACTATGATAGGTTTCATCAATATAATATACATTCACTATTTTATCTTGTTTTAATTGTTATTCATCACATTTTCCTTTTCAACGTAAGATTGGGTTATTCCTCTAACCCTAGCTACACATGTTGCCAGATCCATAACAGCACGGTTATGCTTTCTATGGTATCTTGCCTTCGTTGTAACACAGGCATTTCAGGTTTTCCACTCACATCTATTGAGAGAGTTAGGTATGGCCTCACTACTTAAGTTTACATATTATAAAATTCAGGTCTTATAGATTGCATAAGGCTCAATCTTACATACAATAAACTTTCCATATTATATAATTTATATGTTGTACATTTCGCAAAGGTCACATTTTACCCAGTCATATCATCAGGACGTCCAGGCTATCAAAGCAGTCATATCATCAAGGCAGAGCGGCACCCTGTGGGTGTCTAGTAGATATGTAAACTATGCCATCACCACAGCATAACGGCACCTAAGAGTGTCAATCGAATATATATAACTACGCCACCACCACGACATAGCAGCACCCCAAGGGTGTCTTATTGTATATGTCTATTATATATGAAACTATGTCACCCCCACAGCATAGCGGCACCCCAAGGGTGTCTGTCGGATCAAGGCCTCTATGCCACTAAGATGTATCCACCTCCACAAGTGTCTCATCATGTTTGGGCCTTTTCTACCTCAATGCCATCCATGCAAAATCATAACGTTTTAGTGGAATTTTGATGGATTTCGGGGGTATCCCAATAATCGTCATCCTGACAACATTAGAACTATATCACATTTGGGCCATCGAGGCACTTTCATAACCTTTTCACATGTTACTCATGTATATTCCTCATTCTTAATCTAATGCCATGGAATGCATAGTTAAACAAGGTATTCAATTATATCTAGTGATAGGTAATCAAATTCCCATTGTAACATATGAAATCTTCCTCCTTTTGTTACTTCAAATCAAGTTTCCAAAACAATACATGGGCATGCCATCAATTATAGCACTCAATCAACCCATGGGATAAATATAGTCAAAAGTCGATTAAACTCATATATAGAAATCCAACACTCATAATTAAACATAGAAAGTCATAAGATTTCACCATAACTATGTTGGATAGCTTAAAATCATATGCCCTTAGTTTATACTAAGAGCGGTTCAGATCACACTAAGAGTGAATTAAGATAAATAATCAACCATCCAATGTGTTAATTAGCTAATAATGAGCTACACTTAATTGGTATTTTAATAGACTACCTAAACAATTTTTGATTGGACCATTCAAATTAAAAATACAATTAATGTCTCTAAAAATACCTCACTTAAATTTTAGTGGAGCCGAAGCCCTACCATGCCACCATGGCTCCACCATGCCAAGAGGTGCCCCACCACACCAACATGGCCCCACCATGCCACCTTGGCTCCACCATGCCAAGAAGTGCCCCGCCATGCCACCTTAGTTCCACCACGCTAGGAGGTGCCCCGCCATGCCACTAAGGCTCCGCCTATAGAGTC